>JAPDDN010000674.1:0-92800 GCA_027422405.1 Ptychobarbus kaznakovi
AGTATGGCTGGATTGAGTTATCTGAGATCATTGCGCGTTCATGCGCTGGTTTAAAAAGGGGATATGTATCGATAGTAGGAAACACTGATCAGCAACGCTGCTATTGGTTGGCCACAATGGCAAAGAGCGCGCCACTTTTTCTCAGCGGCAGAACAACAAGAGAACTCTTGATGGAGGGCTATGGGGAGTTATATTATTTTTTATAAAAACGCCAGGGAAACAACCTCAAAGGCTGCAAAAGCCAGGAGAGAGGGCTGGCAAAAAGTTGCAGACAAATTAAATGCATAAGTAGTGATTGTGTTAGATATTTTCAATCAGTTAGTACAGTATATGTACATTAAACATTTTAATACTTTAATCTTTCATATTAGAGCCACCACATGACCCACTAGAAATTGGGAACAAGTAAAGGTGAAATACAAGAATATTCTACAAAATTGTAATAATTAACTACATGTTGTTCTTAGTCTTTTTTTGTTTTTGTTTTAAACGACTGTGAAATGATGTGCTTGTTTATATCAGCAACTAGAAAAAAAACAGGCAGTGGTCCTGCACCCCCACGTCACACCCCGGCAGAAGAGCTGGCCCTTCAGTTAAATGTGAACCGACCCGATGTTCAGGGCATCCCTGGGAGCAGCTCTTCTTAGACCCATAGCCAGGAAGCAGTAGCAGCAGCAAATGAAGAACCTTCATTACTGGTAAAGAGGTTTTTAATTCACTTTGTATAGGCTACTATAAAATAATTGGTAGCTACCTTGCATTTGGTGTAATCCAAATGTCAGCTACACTCTTCAACTGGTAAATCTTGAGTAGTGCTGAATTGCATTGACATGAAAGGAAGGCAGTTAAACCTACTTTGAGTAAATGGGGAAAAAAAAAAAAAGGTTGCTATGTTTCTTTTCCTGTGTACCTCATTGTAATGATTTTTTTTATTTTTTTCTCTCTGTCTGTGCAATTTTACATAACACCCCCACACTTTTACCTGTTCCCATGCAAGTGGTGACTGAAGCATGTGCAGTAAGTGGACTTGTACTTTTTTTGTTGTTTTTTTGTTTTGTTTTCTCAATAGTGAAATCAATATCAATAGTGGAGACACCGTATCACTTTGTCATACCATTTATTTTCATTGCACAGGACAGTGAAGAGACCCTCTCGGATGAGTGTCCTTTGGAGGAAAGTACCTGTAAGTGCATAACTACACATAAAAATGCACTACATAATATACCCTATAAATTTGTATCAACTAATGTCCTTTATATTTTTGACCGCAATATGAGTTGCAGGAGTCTGCACAGAGGCCTGCAGAGAGGGAGTCTGCACAGAGAACTGATACAGAGGTGGACAGTGTTGCATGTTTTTTTTTTGTTTTTTACTTTCAGTTTTTTTTTGTATGTGTTGAGTCTAATTTATTTTCTCTGCAAATGGCACAGGGTGACATCCGTTCCCTCTATAAACGTAGCCTACAGCATAAGGTTGAATATTTGCATTTAAAAAAACAAAAACTGAGGGGAGAAATAGAGCTCCAACAGCTAATGAAGAAGAAAATTGCTATAGAAATAGAGTTGCTGCAAAAGGAACTTCAGAGTAAGTACTAAAAAAACATTTCACACAGAGCACTACTGTTGACCTTGCATAACAATATCTCTTTGCAGGCAACTAATAAAAGTCATGGAATCCATATTTGCCTTGTCTTTTTTTATTTATTTGTTTTAATTTTTATTAAATTCTTCTCAAAAATGGTGTTCCACAATCCTGTCCCGTGCAGCTCTGCCACTAGGTTAATCCAAGTGCACTGGCTGGAGGTCATCATCAGGCTGCACTTCCACCACAGGGACAATGTCGCATGCCCTGTCAGGTGCAACCCTCAGACTTTTCAGTCACTGAAATCTTCCCTTTAGTTGCCCAAAGGTCATTTCAATGCGTGCCCTTGTCCTGGCTAGAGCTGCATTGTAACGGGTTTGTGGTCCAGGGTTGGGGTCAGGGAATGGAGTCATAAATACTGCCTACAGGCATAGCCCCTGTCTCCAACCAGGATCCCATCGTAATCACCTGTACAATGGTAAAATGCAGTTCTGTTAGGCCACAAATTAGTGTGTGTGTATACAGTGAGCCATGACATTAATATTATCCTTACCACGTTCAAATAATGTGCATAAATGTGACTCTATGAAAATTCTTGTGTCATGCACAGATCCTGGCCATTTGGCTTCCACATTTGTGATATGACACATAGAGTCACACACCATCTAAGACATTGTAGTCAATCAACTGCATACTTATGGAATACATATATTGAATACATTGTATATATTACCAATATAAAATATTAATAATTGTGATAGTAACTCACCTGCACATTTATACTGTGAACCCCCTTTCGGTTCACAAAATCCCCTTTATTGGGGCCTGGTGGGGCCTTGATATGAATGTGTGTGCAGTCTATGGCACCAATCACATTAGGGAAGCCTGGGGGACAATCGATTCATATTTACTAGTGTGGTCATATTCACACGATCTTCATTAACAAGTAGAATGTACCTGCAATTGCGAAATAGCTCTGTTTTACAACTTGGGGTCTTAAGTGGCTTGGAAAAACTACAAAAACACCTAAAAACTGCTTGAGCGCCAGGTAAACTTTACGAATGGCACGACAGACAGCACTTTTGGCCAAGTTCTCCGCATCCCCAATAGTGTACAGGAAAGTACCACTCGCAAAGAATCTCAACGCGATGCACACAGTTTGTGCTGTGGTTAAAGCCCGACTCCGACGAGTCGAACTTTTAATATGAGGTTCTAACAAATGAATTATGTAAATGACACCCTCACGTGAAAAACGATATCTTTCAAAAAGTACACTATCGCGCTGTGCTAATGGATCCTGTCTGTGTCGCAAAACGCGATTAATTCTAAAAGCTCTGCAAATTATCCTCGCACCTTCCGCAACAGGTTGCTCTCGTAAAAACGGGCAAGACATGGCTGCAAGTGCAACAGACTTCCCGTATCACCGCCGCTTATAAAGCCGTGATCTAATCCTGTTTACATGAAATAAGCCTGCTCCCGAGCAGGTTTAAGCTTACCGACCCGTTGCTATGACAGCAACTCCGGGATGAGCTTTGAAGAACCAAACAATCCAAGATCATACCAAATCGTCAACAATCAAATCCAGCTAACTGAGCTAGCGACGTACGAAGAACGGACCCCAGAGGGGTATTGCACAAAAGCAAGATAAGGGATTAAGCTGGGATTTTCCAGTTATCCTGTCTGAATTTAGCCCTGACTCAGTTGCATGAAGGGAGGCTAAATTAATCTACATTAAGTTACTATGGAGATTTACACTTTGCAGCTAGCCTGCTCCGGAGCAGGCTAACAACCAGGCTAAGATTAATCATAGTGATTTATCGGCTAGTTCCTCCCTAAATCCTACTAGATATTAATGTGTTTTAGTCACTTCATGGTCCTGCATTAAAATACTAGATATACTGTCATTCATCTAAGTATGCGTACTGTTATTTTAGTTATTATTGAAAACTGCTGTTCATTTCACTGTCAGAGGTTTGATGAATATATATATTATTCGAGATTTAAAGCATTTATTGTCATACACCCAGTGAGGAAAGCAGATTTTCCTGAGCAATTATTACTTTGCTGTCCACAATGAATGCCAACACTTCAGAATTATTCACTATTTTTCTTCAGAAATAGAATATAGACTATGTATATCTATATATGCAAGTATAGAGTAGAAATGTACTGTTGAATGAGAAAAAATATCAATATATTATATTTTATTACAGTTGATGAGATAAGAAATGGCTCATGAAGTTGCAAATGTGGTTTCAATTAAGTCCCTAACGAGGTCAATATGTAGTATATATAGACTAAAGATTTGTGTGTTTCCTATTCACAATGGCTTGCCCTTTGTTGGATGATGTAGTTGATGAGGAAGTTTTAATACTCAGACGAGCATTCAGGCATGAAAGAGTCTTCCGAGATAGGGCAGACCCATTGGCCTTTTCAGACGAATATCTGACTGAGAGGTACAGATTCTCAGGTGATGGCATCAGATATTTGTGTAGGCTGCTGGGTCCAAACATACAGCACAGGACAGCACGGAGCCATGCTCTCACTGTCCCACAGATGGTCTGCGTAGCACTGCGATTCTTTGAGAAATAGAATTTAAACATATTAAACATATTATTCCACAATAAGAAATGTAAGTCTGGCATTGAAATCTCTTGTGCACATATTTATCACCTTCCCTGGTCACAGAAGATTCATCCACATCAAGGAGGAGTTCTACAAGATTGCAGGTAACACGAATAATAACAGATTCCTACAAAATGTTACATTAGCACAGTCACAGTATGACACTCATTATTTTGTGTTACAGCTTTTCCTAATGTAATTGGTACAGTGGATTGCACCCATATTCGTATCCAACGCCCCTCAGGGGCACATGAGGGAGATTATGTTAACAGGAAATCCTTCCACAGTGTCAATGTTCAGGTAAGAATGAGTTATGGTTACTGTCAGCTACATAATTATTCTGTGCATTAAATGGCCTTAATAGGCTATATATTTTTACAGATGATCTGTGATGCTGACTGCCTTATCACAAATTTAGAGGCAAAGTGGCCTGGCTCAGTCCATGACTCCAGAATCTTTCAGGCCACTAGAATTCACCAGAGACTCTCTCTAGGTAAGCCACCCCATTTTTTTTTAAGCACCTTGAACATCAAGAGTACAGTACTAATACATAAAGAATTATGTTTTGTATTCGCAGGTGAGTTCTCTGGTGTGCTGCTGGGGGACAAAGGCTATGCCTGTGAGACATTTCTGATGACTCCCCTTACAGACCCCCAAACCCCAGCACAGCAAGCTTACAACCATGCCCATGCCAAAACCAGGGCTCAAATTGAAATGACCTTCGGCCTCCTGAAATCACGATTTCAGTGCCTGCACCACCTGAGGGTCTCCCCAGACAGAGCATGTGACGTGACTGTTGCCTGCACAGTGCTGCACAATATTGCCAGCCTAAGAAAAGAAAGGGCTCCCAGAGTTGCTTTGGATGTTGATTGGGACAATGCTGCCATATTCCCAGATAACAGAAATGGTAGACTTGTTAGAGAACAATAGTAGTAGTAGTAGTAGCTTTATTGTCACTAGTCACATTAGTACCAGCGAAATTAGCCATCAACATTGAAAACATTGTGAATACATTGCAAATTATTTCAGTTAATTTAGTTTTGATTTAGCCCATCCCTTAATAAAGGATAATGTAGGCTATATAACTTTTTCATGTGTACATGCATTTTATTTGGCATCGGTAGCACACACTGTGGTTATCTTCCCAAATTCTTGTTCCACTTCACTGGATCAATAACTATAAAGTGTACATGACATTCATAAAAAAAGTTACAAGACCACAATGGTTTTGGAATATTTTTCTTTTATTATTTTGCTGTTATCACTTGTCAGCTTGGAGCTTTGGAGAGAAAAAATTATGATGATTAATACATTGTGTTACAGTCATGGTTACAGTATGAACTGAAGTCACTTACTTCTCTTTCTAGTTTCTGGATTTCCAGTTCTAGTTCCACTTCACTGGATCAATAACTATAAAGTGTACATGACATTCATAAAAAAAGTTACAAGACCACAATGGTTTTGGAATATTTTTCTTTTATTATTTTGCTGTTATCACTTGTCAGCTTGGAGCTTTGGAGAGAAAAAATTATGATGATTAATACATTGTGTTACAGTCATGGTTACAGTATGAACTGAAGTCACTTACTTCTCTTTCTAGTTTCTGGATTTCCAGTTCTAGTTTCCTCAGTGTCTTGCATTTAATTTGCATCTCAAGGTCCATGTCCTGCAGCTTTCTTTTGTTCACGTCAATCTTGACTTCTGTCAGCTCGATCTGTCTCTTAAGATGTGTTTTGTAGAGATATCTGACAGTTTGTGAATTCTGTGAACACCTTTTAGTTAGCATAGCAGAATTTTTGCATAATGTAAATTTACTTTAGGCAATACTCACTATGTTACAGGCTGCTTATCAGGCTGCCCAATGTCAGGATCCTGTAACAAATGATATGTTCTATTAGTACCACTTCCCTGACTTCTTATCTATTATGAACTTAAAAAAATGTGTCTTTTCCACAAAATTGACATGATACCTCGAGCCTTCTGGAGTCCAGCGACGCAGTCTCATCATCGGCAGAAGTGCACTCCACTGCTGTAGATGTGGCTTCCCTCTGCCATATTCAATACTTGTATTGATATTTTTGAAAGGACATGCAAAGCCTATGATTTAATAAAGAGTACTCACCGGCGAATCATAGTCTGGTGGCTCCAAAAGTGTAAGGGTGTTGCCAGCCACTGCAAGGTAAGGCAAAGTCACACAGTCCACATAACAAAATATATATGGATTTCAATATTTTCCATGTGCAGTAGTATGGCAATAATGTACCTTGTATGAAGAGACCAGTATCCCTTGCTGGGCCAGAGTCAGTGGCTGTCCCTCCCTGGATCCCTTCAATCGCTGGCTTCCCTTTATTTAAGTCCAGGGCCAGCTCCTCTGCTGTGGTGAAGTCTTGGGTTGGAGGGCCACCCCCCGTACCAGATATATTACTTTTTTTTATTGCTAAAATCAGCACAGACAATAAAATGTCAGCAAACATGTCACCTATGTTCTCCGCAAACAAGTCACTTACCAGCCTGCAAAATATTCTTGTATTTAATCTTGACTTGCTGCCAAGTCCTTTTTTGGCCAGACATGTTTGTTCTTTAAGAGGAATAGATAGATACAAATGATAAAATAGATTAGATGGATAAAAATAGAGCAAATTATCTGATTATAGATTACATCAAATCAATTAGAAACAAAACCTACATACAAATAGATAAGAGTAAAAAGATTAAACAGATTATAGACATAAAAGAAACTAAATAGATCAAATAGATGCACATAGTGGGTAGGTGTTTGCAATTATTCTTCATGTTAAATGCATGTCCACTGGTCACATTTAAGGCAAAGTATAGAATTATTTTTGAAAATGACAAGTAACTCCTTGAATTGTAATTATGAGGGTTTCAGTGGAGCACTGGTTATTTGGACTACTTACGCATTCAATCGGTCCGCTATTGTTTTCCAGGCATTCTCTCTTTGCTTTATTACAGCAGCTGTATTGCCTTTTTTACATATTATATGTTTCACTTCTTCATACGTTTCCATAAGAAGCTGTTGCTCATTAGGCGAAAAGTATGCCGCACGGGTTTTGTCCATTTTTGCATCGGTGATTCTGTGATCGATTTCGTGATATTTTTTAAGAATGCCGTGAACGTGCATTTATCCAAACTATATACACCTGGCTTGACATATCCGCGCGTTCTCATCCTGGCTCAGCAAACGTGCAACGGATTAAGCCAGGATGCACTGATTAAACTAGGTCAAGCCGCGACTGTTCTGTTATCCTGGCTTTCTTAATTCTACTTTTGTGCAATACCTCCCAGGGGCCTGTTCCATAACACACGCTAAGAAAAGCGGGGATTAAAGTCCAAAACCTGACTTGAATTAGCCGATCTAAACATCCACGTTGAAATTGGTTCCATAACAGTAAATTGAAGAGCATGTGATCTTACTAATTTGAATCAGGTTTACATAGTCTAGATAATTGCGCGTGCACGCTATTGTTTAAAAGCCCTGAGGGTCGAGCATGGATCCATCGATTTACTGTGGGCTACCATGGCAACGAAAGGTAAAGAAAGAGCAGCGATGTTCACGGCGACTGAACAACGTTTGCTATTGGAGACATATGAAGAATTTAAAGATGTAATCACCAAAAAAGGAAATACAGCGGCAATAAACAAAGCAAGAGAGAAAGGTTGGCAGGAAATTGCTGATCGTCTCAATGCGTAAGTAGCGGTGTACAGTATTTAAAATACTTTATTTATCAACGTTAAATGTGTGTCACAATACATTGCAAAGTTTGTGTGTGAATAACAGTATTTGCTATAACATTTACACAACAGCAACTTAAGTGAAGAAAAAAGAACCTGGCAGCAGGTGAAAATAAAATATAAAAATATTCTTCAGAATGGTAAGTAAATCTAATGGTATGTAATCATAGCCAGCTTGAAGTTACAACTGTTCAGTCTCATAAGGTTTTTTTAATTGCAGCTGCCAAAAAGAAGACTGAGGTTGCTGGCACTGGGGGAGGGCCACCACCAGCCAACTTCACTCCTGCAGAGGAGCTGGCATTGGAAATTAACAAAGGGAGGCCAGTCCTTGAGGTAATAGAGGGGGGGACGTCATCTGAAATTATACCACCTAGTATAAGGAGTGACTATATAAAAGGTGTGTGTGTGTTTTATTATTATCATTATTCCTTCCTTCCATAGGCATTGTAAGCCTAAGTAAATCATAGCAGTAATGTCATGTAGAGGTACTTGTGCTAATGAAGCTTTTTGGCAAAAAATATTTTATTCTATCATGTTTGGTTTCATAGTGACGAAAGATTCTGTGTGCTTGATGGCTCCACCAGACATCATGCTGCCTGTGAGTATGACAGCTTTTAAAACAGTCATGTAAAATAATGAGTTTAACTGAGTTTAATTAGTGGTTACAGGGTGAAGGCCCATCCACAGTTGAGGAGGATGAGGAGACAGTGTCTGTATGTTCAAGGATGCCTGAGGTAGTCACAGGTTCCATGTGATACTGTATTATATATTTAAACATGTACTTGAGTGATAAGGTGATCATAATATGTGTTTTCAAATATTATTGGCTGCAGGATGCTGACAGTTCTAGAGCCCTCTCAGTCTGGGACCACATGTGACAAAGTGAGTATTAAGAAATGAAAACAATGTGCCAAGAGCATTCAATGAAATAACTTAATTATATGTTGCTACAGAACCCAGAAAACATAAAAGGAGTATATAAACGCTACCTCCTTAAACAAATGGAAGCAATTGATACTGACATCCAGTATAAAAAACTGAAGATGAGAAAGTTGGAGCTGGAAATTCAACAACTACAGAAAAATGCACGTAGAAATGCCCATAAAAAAAAAACTAAAAAAAAACACATGACCTTTTTGATCATTTTCCACAACATTTATTTGTATGTTTTCACCCCTAACAGGCAGCTTCACTCTGAATAAAGGAAAATGACAGATTAAAGATTTTGACTTCTGTGTGTCTGTTAAATTAAGGGCAAAGTTGAGGGGCCAGTGAAAATTTTTAAAGGCTACACATGGTTTGGACCATATTAAGCAAAATAACTATTGGCATATGTGTCTCGTATAATTCTGTTTGATTTTCTTCAAATACTGCTTCAATGCCCCAGTCTTCCTCTGCAACAATCCTTGGTTGCTTCTCTTTCCTCAGACAGGCAATGTTATGGAGCACTACACAAGCAACTACAATGTCACATGCCCTAGGTGGAGTCACTCTGAGGTGCTTCAGGCACTGGAACCTTGACTTTATGAGCCCAAATGCCATCTCTATACGACCTCTTGTGCGTGCATGGGCAGTGTTGTAGCTGTGCTGTGCCTCTGTCTGGGGCTCCTGATAGGGAGTCAATAGGTAAGGCAGGCATGCGTATCCCTTGTCTCCCAGCAAAACTCCTGAGAAATCACCTGCATAGAAAGAGTTTTTTTTATTTTTATTAAATTGAAGACTTTTTGCCATTCGTTAAGTGACTAGCATACCTCTTGCCAGTTGCTGGTAGACAGATGAGGCTCGAAAGATTCTGGAGTCATGCACAGAGCCTGGCCATTTGGCCTCTACATTTGTGATGATGCAATCTGCATCACAGATCATCTAAAAAAAATTAAACATGTAGCTCACTACACTGTAATTATATAATAAATATAAAACATTGTATTGTAACTACATTTAATTGCAATGAACTGAACACTGATGCCCAGCTTAGTACAGAACAATCAGTGTTACAGAATAGCCTTCAATATCATCTCAGTGGGACCGTACCTGTACATTGATGCTGTGTACTGATTTCCTATTTACAAAGTCTGCTTCATGTGGACCAGACGGACACTTAATACGCACATGGGTGCAGTCCAGTGCACCGATAACATTTGGGAAACCTAGGAAAATTATTTGTTTGGTTTAAAATGTGTCCTGTGTAACATCAACAGTCAAGAAATGTTTCCACATTTTATACAGTCATTTTAACTTACCAGCTATTCCATAAAAGGCATGTTTAATGGTACAAATTGCTCTGTGGCCAGGGAATGTGATGAACACATTGAGGAGTCTTTTTAAAGAAAGGTACACAGTTCGTACAGAGCGGCAAACCGATGCTTTGCTGATATTCTCTGCAAATCCAACTGTGTACAAAAATGTTCCACTGGCAAAAAAGCGAAGTGCAATGCACACCGTCTGCGGGACTGTGAGCGCTGTCTTGCGGCATGTGTTATTTGCAATGTGTGGGCTCAGCAATCTACAAATATACGCAATCCCATCTCTTGAGAACCTATATCGCTCATACAGGTAGCTGTAATGAAAAGCCAATGGGTCTGACCTGTCCCTGAAAGTTCGCTCTCTTTGAAATGCCCTTCGCATGATAATAGCTCCCTCATCCACCACCTCATCAATGAAAGGACACGCCATGGTTAAGTTTGGAAACGAGTTCAGCTCCCTATTTATACACTTTTAATTAATTCATTACCAAACTCATCAACCAAACTCACCAACTAAACACGTAACTTCTTTACATTTCTTAGTGTTTTTGTACCTTATAATTTCTTACATTTATTACTAAAATAAATTTCCTTATTTATTTATTTTATTAATAGTGGTTAAGTGAAATAAAATGGCATGAAATTACCAGCAGGTGAGTATTAATGGTATTCTGGTTAAGCATGAACTAAGACTTAGCCTGAGAGTTAGCCTGCTCGACCTGCCCGTTTGTTAAGTGAAAACTCGAGGTTAACTGAATGAGGGAAACTCTGGGTTCGTTTCAAGTTTGTCCGAAACTAAGTCTTAGAGATAACTTTTACTCAGAGTCAGTTACCGCGTAACTTACCTGACCTACCTGGTCATCAGTTTTACGGAAACAGACCATAGTGTTGAAGCAACATTCAAACTGCAAAATGATACTGAGATTGTTTGATTTCGTACATATCTAAAAATGTCTGATCTATATAATGTCTTGCCTGGCCTGTTACTCAAGTACATCTATTGGGTGTCTGAATGCCGAATATGTTTAAGTCTTACCCTAATAGGCTGATGCTCATCGAGTAATACATCCTCGATTTATGCTTCCTCTCACGCACTGGGCACCATCACTAGGTCATGTAATCAAATGAGGCATGAATTACGTTCACTTGCCTGATGTCTTGAAGTCTGAATTGGCAACTCGAATACGTACTCTCATGAATTTGTACAGTTCTACATTATACATGAACACATATGTACTTGCCTGAGATGAACTATGTCCATCCTTCAGGATCATAGTTGGATCATTGATAGCATATCTCCACAGCTGTTAAACAAATTACTGTATGTAATATGCCAGATGTAAGAGCATACAGCTGTTATAAACATTCAATTTCTGATCAAGTTATTCTACTTTTGTATTTTAGAATTCTTATAGACCAATCATAGCTTGCTCGACAAGTCAGTTAAGTATTACTCTAAGAAATGTAACAGTTCTTAGAGAATAAATTATAAAAAGTGTAGACATGTGGAAGCTGCAGCGCATAGACATTGAATGATATTTAATGTCAAAGATTTAGACATAACTTTCATGCTTAAGTACCTTGATTGAAGTACTTATTAGCTGCTGCCACGTGCATTGTGCCATGGATCCATTAAAATTATAACAGTAAGCACTCTGATAAAAAGTTAAGTTATTGACAGTTATTAACATTAAAGTTGCATGAAAGTACTGACGTCGCGCTTGCCATGGTGACTCGATGCTCTATTTATGTAGTCGTTGCAGCGTTAACTCAGAAGTCACCTACTTAGAAGTCAATTAGCTGCTGACCGAAACTGAGGATCTAGAGTAAATCAACATGTTCTAAAACTCAGAGTTGGTTTATCCAGTTTCCCAGCATAAGTTGCCAGAGTAACTGAGTTTGAACTGTTTTAAGTTTCATTTGTGAAACCGAATCCACCAACAATAAGCCTGACTAACCAAAATAAGCCTGGCTTGTACTCTAATCTTGTGTTATGGAACAGGCCCCAGATGTCTCTGTGTTGAGCACATGGCTTGTTGTTTGTTGTTGGTGCCATGTGCTCCCATGTCTATTGTCTGCCCCCTCCCGTCTTGTTAACTAATCATTGTTTCAGTGGCTCCACCTGAGTCTCCCTCGTTAGTCTCCCTATTTAGCCTCCAGGGGGCCGGTTGCATAAACATAGCCATTGTCTTAAGACTGCGTCTAAGAATTAGCCTGACCAACTAAAGTCAGTGGGGAAAGACTGTTGCATAAAATAAGTCCATGGTTGTCTTTAGTAAGACAGTCTAATTCGTACTGCATTGTGGGAAAAGTAAGACGCTGAACAGCTTAAACAAAATGGCCGACAGTGGGCGCTCGTCTCAGTTTTCCTTTGCTGAAAACATTTGCATATTGGAGGAATACAATGCTGCCAAATCGATTTTAATGAACAAATTTAGCGATTACAATTCAAACAAAAAATAACACAAGGCTTGGGCCACAATAACGGATAAAGTTAATAGTACAAATCCCTCGGCCCCGCGAACCGTCAAAGATGTACAGAAACGGTTTAAAAATATGGTACAGGAAGCAAAGAAGGAAATATTCAAACGAAAAAACCCAGCAACCGGAGGAGGACCAAGTCCTAAATTAAAAAGAACAATGGAAATGATCATTGAAATATATGGAGACGAATCGCCGATGTTTTGGGGAATCCCCGGAGGGAGGGAGAGCAGAGTTTCCTGCACGATGCCACCCACTGCAGGGGAAGATATATTGCCTCATACAGCTGTTACATCAGCTCCGCTTGGACAGTCTCGTAAGTAGTAGTGTTTTTTTGCTAATGTTTCTGTTGTTAAGTGTTATGTAGCTTAGAAAGTGGTAGATTGTATTTATTTTTGCATCCTTTTAAGTACTATTCTGCTGTTTTGGATTGAGTACCATGTCTTTTTTTAGTAGATTGCGAGGTAACGTTAACGTTGGTCACTGAAGAAACGCCTGTGACAAACCAGGACCAAACAACACAAAGTGAAGGTAAAACATATTTACAATCTTGAAACAACGAGTTATATGCCAAGTTAACTTTCTGGTAATCCTTACTTAGAAATGAATCTGTAATACCATGGTGTAGCCACTAGATGCCTCTAGCTCTCTATATTTTACAAGGATGAGCATCCTTTTAGTTTCTGAGGACTGTGTTGTCAATCATAGTGAACTACTTACTGTTTTGATTTTGTATATATGTATAGACATTATCAAAGACTACTTTTTGTCAAATTCTACTTTTTTATTGAAATGTTAATTTATTCTTTGTATTACTGTTACAGTCCATTGTGAACCAAGATAAAACATTTTGTTACCCATAATCTAGCCTTTTCAAATCATGTTTGTGTCTGTGTGTACACACAGCCAATGCCACAAAAGTCACAGTAATGGAGTAATAATAATATAAATCATGTTATAATTATATAAATCATATGTAAATTGTAATTATCATTAAAGCCAGACAATTTTGTTATATATATATAAATGTATGTGTGTGTGTATACTTTTATTTTTTTTTTAAAGGTACTTCATAGTGAGCTTTAATTTGTAGGAAGAGAAACTGGGGGAGTGACTTTTTTGTGTGTGTCAGATATGTGTCACTTTGCTCACATCTGATTGGTTCAATTTCAGTTTGAGATCTCTAACCAGAACATAACCTGCCCCGGAGCAGGTTAGCTGTGGAGTGTAAGTTACTATGGCAATGAATGCTGCTAAAAGCCAAGCCACTTTCATGGTACCTAAAACCCAGGATTGGTGCAAACTAAACTGAAATTTACCTGGCTAGCCAGCTAATCTGGCTTCATGGTACAGACCCCATGTCTCCTACCATTCCCATAAAAATAAATAAATAAAAAACAGAATGTCAATTTATTTGCTCTAAAATTACTGAAGACTACAGGAGGCTTAAGTAGCATGTAGTGGCAAGAGCATTCTTGCAAAGAAATATTTACGACAAAGAAATTGTTTCTGTCACTCATTAACATTGCTAATTTGCCATTTTTAATTTTTTTAAAGGAGATGATTTGGACAGCACCTGTGGGAAGTGGCTCAGTCACAGAAAGGCACGGCAAGCAAGATAACCATGAACCATATACTGGAAAAACAATATGAAGTATTAACACTGGAGGAAGCAAAACTAAAATTAGAAATACAAAAACTGGAATTAGAGAAAACTAAGCTAACATTGGAGCTACAGAAACTTGGACATGAACTGTAGATCGCATTGATTGATATCCAAGAATTAATCAATTAACTACTTAATAATAGTTCAATGAAAGCAATGTTTGTATACACATATCTTTGTGTATTTAATAGATTTGATATGTATTTGAGTGAATATTAAGGTAGTTCTGTTAAAGTGATTTTAAGATTATATTGTATTTCAGAAGTTACTACTGATCCTCTGTATGAATTTTTTGTAAATATTGGTTTGATTAATAAATTAAAATGTCAAGTGCATTTCAAAATAGTCCATCTTTAAGTTTTCTCAATCAAACAGAGAAAATGTTTTCTACAATCCTTTGTCGAATATAATGCCCAGATCCATCTTCATCTCCTGCCTCAGTGATCTCCAAAGCTGGTTCCTCAAGCATTTGGTCTTCCTCCAGGTCTGGGAGTGCAAGATCTCTATTAAAAGCAAAGTGATCTTTTACTACTATAACTTAAAACTGTTGGGGAAATGTAGCTAGGAGTTGAAATTATGGCTAAAATCGTATTTATTACCTTGCTAAGTTGTGTAAAACAACACATGCACAGATTATGTTGCAAACCCTCTCTGGTTTCATTTTGAGCTCTCCATGCAGACAATGAAACCGTCGTTTCAGGACTCCAAAACACCTTTCAATGACATTCCTTGTTTTAGCATGGGCTGTGTTATAACGAGTTTGAGCTGCAGTGACTGGATTCAAGAAGGGCGTGAGAAGCCAGGGTTTTTAGTGGATAACCAGAGTCACCTACAAGCACCCCTTGCAATTCTCCTCTCTCAAATGCATCATGAATTTGGGAATTCAATAAAATTCGTGAGTCATGGGCTGATCCTGGCCAGCGAGCAACACAGTTGAGCACTCTGAGTTTGGCATCACAGATTGCCTGCACGTTAATACTGTGGAACTGTAATACTGTGGAACCTTTCCTATTGACAAACAATGGCTCATGGGTTGAAGGTGCTTGAATCCTAATGTGTTCCATCAATGGCCCCTATTACATTAGGAAATCCGGCAATGTCAAAAAAATCCACCTTTACCTTATTCAAGGTAGAGACATCAGTCGGATACAGTGGAAGTCTGCCTGACAGCACACAGGAAACTCTATGAATGATTCTTGATGCTGTAGACTTGTGTACCCCAATTACGTCTGCAGCTGCATTAATAAAACATCCTGTGGCAAAGAAGCGTAGCGCTAGACATATCTGTAGCAGTGGAGGGATGCTACAATTTCTTGAAGTTTCGGGCCTCAGCTGTTCCTCCAAGTCAAATGCTAATTGTTGAATCACATGTCTTGGAAATCTAAATTTTTCGAACAGTTCCTTTTCAGAAAGGACTTCCAGTGGATTTGAACGGTCTTTGAAAACCCTTTCTCTTCTTATTGCACGTTCATAAAACCAAAGATTAAATTTTGCCATAGCACAAGACAAACAAAAGTCTGGCCACTTTTCTGAATCTGGCACAGCTGGCAGTTGGTTTCCCTGGCAACATAGATTGTAAGGAAAAGTTAGCCATGGGGTAATCAGTCTTAATTTTTTGTCTTAAATTAGACCAATCTAAGATTTTATGCAACTGGCTTACAAAGTAAAGACCAGTCTTAAAGAAAAAATTTAGATTACTAACTTATAAGACTAGTCTAAAACAGTTTTATGCAACCAGCCTGTCTGCAGACCTGTGCTGATCCGTTGTCTTACGTCGTGTGTGTTATGTTGACTGTGCAAACAGTTCTCTGCCTGTTTTTCCGCTTCGGGGTTGTTTTTGTTTCACGTTATGATTAAAACAAAGAATTCTCTTGCACTTGAGTCCTCGCCTCATCTTTCACCTCACGTTCCCCGACAATATGCTTTCTAACAGCTACATGCCATGGGCGTAAATCCCGGGGGGGACGGAGGGGACATGTCCCCCCCCCCATCCGAGGGTTGTCCCCCAAAAAAACATTTAAAAAAATCGTACTCTCTATTGTGAAAAATATATGTATGTATACCTAAAATAATTGTGTAAGTAGAAGAAAAAAAAAAACGCAAAAAATGCTTTTAGAAACAGTTGAGTTCCCCCTCCCCTTCCTCACAGTGGTTTGGCCCACTGCCTGCCTTCCCAGTTCATCTCACCTACTCCATACACGAGTCAGGTGTGTGGCTGCTGCTCAGTTAATGTTGAACTCCAGTAAGTAGGGTACTTTATTCACTTTAAATAAAGCGATTCTCTTTAATGTAGTTGATGCAGCAGACTCATTCATAAATTAGTTGCGGCAAAAATGCTGATTAACGTTACCGATGTAATTTTCCATGAATCTGCTATATTAGCGATTAAAATATTACTTATCTAGTTAACGTTAGCTTGTTTACAATAGCTTTTGCATAGTGCACTGCAACTTATGGGGGTTTTCCACTGACTGGTACCAGCTCGGTTCGGTTCAGTTCGGTTCTGCTCTGTTTCGGACCTACAGTTTTCCACTACAACTGGTTGCTATAGCGACCAAACATCCTGAGAAGCAGCACGAGCAGAGCGCTCTAAGCTGAGGTAAACAACCTGGCATCATTACAATCGTCAGCATGGATGAAATAAAAGGGATTTTATTATTTCTTATCCTTGGTTTGTGGCTGTTTGAAATGTGCTGATCTGCTTTGTCATTGAACATGAGAAAAACTTTGAAAATAACCATAATGACGCAGTCTCCGTGCTACAATAATAATGATAGAAGCAAAGTTTTTCACTGTGGGGACATATCTTTATAAGTACAATTTGACTGTATTATTTGTGTCCCCTTCAAAAATTGCTCATGAGAAATTTTTGATTTATTGTCCCCCCCCCCCCTACTGTTAAATGAAATTTACGCTCATGCATGTGGCTGTAAACATTTAATTTTAACGTGGCTTTAAGCACTATGCAATACTAAAGTTTCACTTTCACCACGTAAAGAAGGTAAATGTGGTGTTTACATGTTACCTTATGGTACGAACCCAGAATATACGCATCAGTAACATTAGTGATAAAACGAGCACGTTCCATCCGAAGCATTGTCGCATATAGGCACAAAGCAAAAAAAATTATAATAATAACATTGTCGAACAACAATATGAAATGCGGGACACTATTCATTGGTTATTCTAAAATGAATTATATTACGAATTATACTACAACTGGAAAATGCTGTACATTGATTTGGCGTGATGACGTTGAATGTCTCCGACAGCGCCTGTTGTCCCATTTAGCAACTTGTTAGCAACCGTCTTTTTTAACACTCGACTCGCTCATTCAATGTGCACGGGCGCTTTGAACCTACGCTGTTTGCGTGTCCAATTCATTTCTGTGAGCGAGTTCAAGCCAAACAATGACAACAGCGCCCACGGAATACGATGGTCACAGAATTTGGTGTAATTCTGATAAAACATAGTTTAGAGCGTAGCCAGAGCTATATTAACAATGCATTAACTCAAATGGCATTTGAACACTCATCAAACATATTTAGTGTATTTAAAATCGTGTTTTTAATTAGTACAAAAATATGTACCGTTAGTGGATAAATATTTGCATTGCAGGGGTTATTTATATATATAGATATATTATATATATATATATGATTTGAAAATGTTATTGTAAATTATATACTTAGATGTTTTAGATATTATTTAGATATAAAACAAATAATTCTGAAAGAGACAGAGGTGAAGTCGGAACCTTTATTCTCTCGGTAATGCTTCTGGTCGAGGGAAATAAACACGAGATCTCTTTCCTGTATGTTACGTGACACGCGCGTACGTAGGCTCAATTGAACAGCAATTGATTAAATCACATATCTTGACATTAATAAGTTACAATGGAAACGATTTTAGAGCAACAGCGTCGATACCATGAGGAGAAAGAGAGACTTATGGACACCAAAACGAAGGAGATGCTGACGAAAAAAAACACGGTAACGTTAACTTTTACGGATCTCTTAAGGAGTTTCTAATGATGCTAACACCAATCATGTTATTAATAAACATAATATCTCAACTAAATGTATCGCTATTTAAATTTGCGACGCCTAAAAGTGATTAAAGATAAAAATGACTAACGTTAGTTACGACACTGTAATTCTCAGCAGATAACTTAGTTGTGTGATAGTATAACATTACTGTAAATTGCATTAAACACAACATTCTAATGCACTTTTCTTATAACGTTACTCAAGTTTTACTGCACCAAAACTATTTTTAATTTAGTTTTCAAGACAATTTCCTTTCTCTCAGCCTGTTTTACGAGTATATCTTGATTACTTCTAAATGTTGTGTTTATGATTGAGGAACGTTAACCATGTGTTCATTTTTTGACCTCACAAAGCAGTTGCTCTTTTGAAGAAATGTACTTTGTGTTTCTTATTTTGAAAATACCAAGGTTTTATTTGAAGAACCTTTTAAAGTTAAGTTTAAATCTACATGGAAACGTTTAGCAGATGTTCTTAATCAGCACGACTTTTCTTTTCTCTGTTCATCAGCTGAGAGACCAGATCAACTCTGATCATCGAGTGAGAGCTATGCTGGATGTAAGATTTTCTTTTATTTTGTGTTACATTCTTTGGTTTCCTAATAATTCTCAAATCCATAGTTATTTAAACTGTTTAAATGTATGCAGCTGGTATATTTGTCTTATTTGATTCTTGCAGAGATACATGGAAGTGAGCACAAACCTCAGAGACTTGTATGAAGACAAAGATGGGTAAGACAATCTCAAGGACTTTTGAGTCAGTATACAAATATATCAGCCTTATTTTGTTTAATCTCAAGGCTGTGTTGTGTCTGCTCATCAGTATGAGAAAGGATGAGCTGAATGCAATATCAGGACCAAACGAGTTTGCAGAATTCTACAACCGACTCAAACATATAAAGGAGTTCCACAGAAAACACCCTAATGAGGTAGATGGCTGTGAAGTGGTCTGTCCTTTACTCTCACCTTGTCTTGAACAACACGCTTCTGTCTCCGAGTGAAAATATTCACTCCGCTTGTTCTTTGTGTCAATTCCAGATCTGTGTGCCCATGTCAGTGGAGTTTGAAGAGCTCATGAAAGCCAAAGACAACCCCAGTGAGGAGGCACAAAGTAAGTCTGGAGTAACGTGAGAGCTGTTTGCTAAGACAGGCGTCACTGATGTTTGCTCGTTCATACTGTGAATGGACAGTAATAGTCTCAATGCTGATCACAGATCTGGTGGAGTTCACTGATGAAGAGGGTTATGGACGCTACCTGGATCTCCATGACTGCTACCAGAAGTACACTAATCTCAAAGGAGTGGAGGTACTCTCTCACTTCTTATTTGATTCACCCATCTCCAAATAATTGCACAAAAGTTTCTTATAAATTCTGTCTGTTCCTCTTTTCTAGAAACTGGAGTATGTGACTTATCTGTCCACATTTGATCAGCTCTTTGACATCTCTAAAGACAGGAAGAATGCAGAATATAAGAAGTAGGTGAAATACGGTCATTTTAAATACCACATGAGTTTTTGATCAGATTGTGCAGCCCCACAAACAATCACAGTAAACCAATTGCAAATTGTGTCAGATAAATCACTTTTTCCTCTCAAATTATGTTCTCGAGCATAAACCCTGTCTTGTTTTGTATAATTTTTTGTTTGATTTTTGTTGTTGTTAAAGAATGCTCCTTGATATGTATATACAGTGCCCAGCGTAAATGAGTACACCCCCTTTGAAAAGTAACATTTTAAACAATATCTCAATGAACACAAACATTTTCCAAAATGTTGACAAGACTGTTTTATATAACATCTGTTTAACTTATAACATGAAAGTAAGGTTAATAATATAATTAGAGAACAACATTTTCAGTTTTACTCAAATTAGGGTGTTGCAAAAATGAGTACACCCCACTGAAAGTCTCTGGAGCAAAGCTACATTTTAGACTACAAATGTCTAATTTAACAAGAATTCAACCACAGGTGAGTCTAATTATTCATTACACAGGTAACAGTTGACTATAAAAGGGTGTTACTTAAAGAAAACCCCTTCCCATTTCATGCTGTCAGCAATGGCACCACATGGAAGAGAAATGTCACAAGACATGAGAAAGAAAAATAATTTATTTACACAAGAAAGGTGAAGGCTACAAGAAGATCAGCAAAGCTTTACTTATCAGTCAGAATACTGTAGCAAAAGTGGTACAAACATTTAAAAAAGATGGAACTGCAACCATCTCACAGAGACGTCCAGGTCGTCCATGGAAGTTAACACCTCGTCAGGAGCGTCTTCTGATGAGAAGGGTTGAAGAAAATTGACATGCAAGTTCACTGCAGTTATCTAACGAAGTAGAAAGCCAAACTGGGGTGACTAGTTCCCGTGACACAATACGGCGTACACTGCAGAGGAATGGCATGCATGGGTGCCGTCCACGAAAGAAGCCTCTCCTAAAGCCCAGGCACAAAAAAGCCTGCCTAGAGTTTGCCAGGGCCCATGCTGACAAAGATGAAGACTACTGGGACTCTATACTCTGGAGTGATGAGACCAAGATAAATGTTTTTGGAACTGATGGCTTCAAAACTGTATGGCGTTGCAAAGGTGAGGAATACAAAGAAAAATGCATGGTGCCTACAGTGAAACATGGTGGTGGCAGTGTCCTTATGTGGGGCTGCATGAGTGCTGCTGGTGTCGGGGAGCTGCATTTCATTGATGGCATCATGAATTCACAAATGTACTGCTCTATACCAGGGCATGTGAGCGGAGCGGGGAGCGGAGCGTGCAAAATATAGTCGGAGCGCGGAACGGGTTTTTATCCAAAGGCTGGAGCGATCGCTCTGTCTCGCTCCGATACCGCTCACACCACGAGCCTAGGGCATGCACAAATCCACCCAGAATTCACCTGTGCCTTCAACAATTAACAAAACCATCAGCCTATACTTCAAAAATCGTTCGTTGTGAAGGAGAGATGGAGTTCGTTAAATATTTCCAAAAGCAAACCGACAGGTCATACAGGTGCACAATTCCTGTCAAAAAAATAGATGATAACAATGTTGAACATGATCAGGAATGTGGTGATACGATTTCAGTAAGTAAGGATTCGTATTTTAATCTAAAAAGGCACATCATGCGGAAACATGACAGTGTGCTGCGTGAACTTGAGGAGGCCAGAGCAAATCGTGAGCATTTTGAATATGGTTGAAATAGGAAATATTGGCTAATAATCATTTAAATAAGTTTTGTCTTACGAATATTTTATCGGACGCTTCGCGGAGCGGGTTTGCTGCGTGTTGATTTTCCTTTCCGCACCTATGTTAACAGATTAGAGCAGCCACATTGCCTGCGGAATACGCGCGTATCAGGTGTGGTCCAACCACGCCGCAACCGCGGCTCCACGACAGAATAGAAGTGAAGCGGATTTTTTACGCAGCAGTCACACAACAAACCTGCTCCACGTCTGCCACGCAGACAGTGTGTCCCAGGCGTAAGGCTTCGGTTGAAAACGGCAGGTCTTAGGCATGCAGAGTAATTTTAAATTTGAGCGAGCGTCGAGCGATTTCACCGGAGCGGGATGAAATTGTAGATGAGCGGAATTGAGCGGAGCGATCTGGTCCGACTTTGAGCGGGGGAGCGAACACCCACGTGAGCAGGGAGCGGAAATTCTTACCGCTCAGCTCCGCTCACATGCTCTGCTCTATACTGAAAGAGAAGATGCTACCATCACTCCGTGCACTTTTTCAACATGACAGTGATCCTAAACACACATCTAAGGCCACTGTTGGATTTCTGAAGAAGAACAGGGTGAAAGTGATACAGTGGCCAAGTATGTCTCCTGATCTGAACCCAATCGAACACCTATGGGGAATTCTGAAGAGACAAGTTGAGCATCACTCTCCATCCAGCATCCAATCTCTAAAAGAGGTCATTCTTGAAGAATGGAAAAAGATAGATCTGGCAAAATGTCGCCAACTTGTTCATTCCATGCCTAGAAGACTTGGTGCTGATATTAAAAATCATGGAGGCCATACAAAGTACTAGATTTAGTAGTTTTTGTTGTGGGGTGTACTCATTTTTGCATCACCTAAAATGATGTAAAACTGAAAAATGTGTAATCTAAGTTATATTATTAACCTTACTTTCATGTTATAAGTTAAACAGATGCTATATTAAACTTAGTCTTGTCAACATTTTGAAAATGGTTTTTGTGTTCATTTAGATATTGTTTAAAATTTTACTTTTCAAAGGGGGTGTACTCATTTACGCTGAGCACTGTATGTTGTTTCTGGTCAGTGATCTCATGTCTGCTCTTGCAGGTATCTGGAGATGTTGCTGGAGTACCTGCAGGAATACACGGATCGGGTCAAGCCTCTGCTGGATCAGAATGAGCTCTATGGAAACATCTTGTTAGAGTTTGAGAAGAAGTGGGAGAGTGGAGTATTTCCAGGCTGGCCGGTGGGTTTGTTTCAGAGACAACATTAATGAGCTCCACAGATATTATTATATGTGTTTGAGAGTTTTGCTTTCAGTAGTGGCTGCATATTTTCCAAATATATAAATATATTACCATTCGTTGAAGTTAATATTCATCAGTTCCATAATAAAGAAGTTAGCATAGAAGTATTAGAAGAGATTTCTATTATTTATTACAGCTACATTTTTCTCTATTAAATGCATTTGAGTGCATGATTAATCAATCAAGGTGTTTTACAAATGTGTGTTACAGAAAGAGACAAGTAGTGCTCTGACTCATGCTGGAGCCCATCTGGATCTGTCAGCCTTCTCTTCCTGGGAGGTTAGTTTGTCTTGTTCTTGTCTGTTAAAAAATTGACTTTTTTCATGTTCTCCTAGTTAATCATGTTTTCATTAATGTTGTCAAGCACACATTTCTATTGGCAGATCAGTAATGTTTTGTGTAATCTCTACAGGAGCTGGCGTCTCTGGGTCTGGACAGATTGAAGTCTGCTCTCATGGCCTTGGGACTCAAATGTGGAGGGTGAGTCCTGCTCTTGTTTAACTGTAGTCTCACATTTAACTGAACAACAAATAAAACAATCATAGGACTGACAGTCCCTGATTCTTGAGTTTGTTCATAATGTCCTAACATATTATTTTTGTGTGTTTTGTTTGTAGCACACTAGAAGAGAGGGCCCAGCGTCTTCAAAAACTAAGTCCCTTCCTCACAATTCTCCCATTCCCCAAAACCCAAAAAGCCCAAAAAAAAAAAGTAAGCTTTTTAATTATACTGTATATAATACAACAATGCATAATACAGCATTAAATTAGTAACAAAACAACAAGTACTTGTTTACAAAATATTTGTGTTTTATATGAAGCCCTACTTTGTACGCATTATTTGCCTGTATAATGTAACTTATTAGATTTATTTAACCCTTTAAGAATCCAGCGTACCGCCGTCCCGCCGGCGGGACACCTAGTAGTGACAGGGTAAAGTCGTCAGACACAAAAACTCAACAAAAAAAAGTTGAACATGTCATATATCCATGGAAAGCTGAGATTCTTGTGATTTCAACTATGTAAACCATTTAAAGATACAATAAACACAGCATGTACAATCAGTGTCTTTATCAGACCACTTTTTGTTGACATAATGCAGACATGCATGATAGTACAGACATACATAGGAATAACACAGTAGGGATGCAATATAACACCAATATAAGAAAAAACCCACAAATTAAATAATGTACTATGTATAGAAATATAGGAAAAACATGTATTTAGATTATAAATTATAAATAATGTAATTTTGAAAGTGTACACATTTTGAAGTCTATAAATAAATGTCACTATAATGTGTTTATGCTTCAGTTACTATGTGTCAGCAATTATTGACAGTGAATCTGGATGGGAAATTGAATAGCTCTAAGCGTAACCTTTCATTAGAGCCCAAAATGATGACTGTACATTAAAGCATTCAAGAATTACAGCGTTGTATGTGTCGTTGGTTACAAAGGGTCGTTTGGAGTCTCCCAAGTGTAATTTTTTTGGAAGCGTCTAGACATAAAATTAGATAAACATGTGTAAAACACAAATTTTCTAATATATTTATCAAATGCGAAATGTGGCTTGGTAAGGCTTCATTCTGTGATCCCAATGTATTTTCCAGTTCGTACCTCCCAGCTATAGTCATCTGCAGGCTTCTATTTGCAAAGAAAATGCAGGCGGAATTATTTTTTTTTTAGTGTATTCAAAGTGCTATTACTCTATCAGTAAGACTTACAGTGATTCTGACTGTTGAGAAACAAACCTCAGAGTGTCACCTTTCAAAGGAGACCAACACCATGCATATCATCCAAATGGCCCTTGAACAGCATGCAATTTACTTTGGCAAATTTTACAGGAATCGTAAAGGGTTAATTGGTCTTGTCTAAATTAATATTTGTAGAGTTAATTTGCAAAAAACGATAAACGCTACTTTAAAAAAGTTGACTGATTGCCGTGCATTATTCTCCACATATAGCGTGATCTGAACCCTAAACACATTGTCAAAAAAGCTTGTATTGTCCACTTTCAAGTAGGGTTGGGTAACGAAACCCGGTACCTATGGAACCGGTATGTACCGAATCAGAACGCAGATTTCGGTGCCTCATTTCGGTGCCATGCCTAAGCGATCGGTTGAAATATTTGTCCTTTGTTTCTCCGAAACGGACGTAAGAAGCATCATCACCAGCACCACACGTACAAAATAATTTCCCGACTGAGAAAATGCACATTAACTAAATTCGGAAAGCTCTAATAATACAAGTCCAACAAATCTTTGTAGTAACGCGAGTGTGCTGTTTTCACATTCAGACTTAAAAGCAAAACTTGGGGAATGAGAACATCCGAAGAGCGTGTGAATGCAGTGATTACACTTGCTCTGACGACCTTCCGTTAACTAGCTAAGCTACTATTAATACATAGCCTACTAATAAATCGATTAGCAATGGATTATAAATATACTTAATTATTATGAAAATACAAGAGATGGCTTGAATAACACAGATAAACTATGCATTGTTGTAGTCGAGTGTTTATTGTATTTTATCATTCAAAACGTTTATATCTTCGGTTTACTTAAACATATCCCTCGAGCATCATGAGTTCCTCTACTTCTGTGACTGGATCTGTAGATTTTCTGTGCGAGGGCGCCCTCTAGCGTCCTGTATGAACGAAAAACACATCACCCCCGGTTTCACAGACCAGGCTTGAACCTGGTGCTAGACTAAAATGTAACTCTTGGCTGTTTTAACTGAAATAAACTTGCACTGACTGATCCTTAAATATATCAGTGCATTTGTTTTGTCTCAAGATGCACACCAGTAATCTTTTTTTTTTTCTGAGCGTGCTTATAAAAATTACTTAAATGTCATAATTGAACTATGATCTAATCCTGGTTTACATTTACATTTAGTCATTTTGCAGATGCTTTTATCCAAAGCGACTTACAATTGGGGAATACATAAAGCGATTAATCTTTAAGAGGCAAACAGACAGAGGAAGTGCTCGTAACACCAAGTCTCAGGCATTGTTCAAATAAGTACAAGCTAGCAAGGGAAGGAGAGAAAGATGAAGATTTAGAAAAAGTTAATAATCAAATTTTTCATAAAGAGAGGTGTAGTCTAGGGTTAATCTAAGCCCTGTCTGTGAAACCGGGCCCATGTGTTTAGTGCTAATGGCCAATCCAATTATTAATTGGTAATTTTTTTTTTTTATAAGTATCGGTTTAGGCACCGGTACCGTTTTAAAAGTATTGATTTAGCACCGGTATCGAAAAAACCCCAAACGATACCCAACCCTACTTTCAAGGCATCGCGAGTTCACGTTTTACTGCAGAAGCCGACAAGCGCCCTTGTTGTTTTTGAACAGAAGACGATAAGTACATTTTAGCGAATCAGCGCGTTGTATTCAGGTCAGCTACAAGGCTACTTTCACTTTGAAAAAACATGCTGGATGAGGAGTTTCATCAAAGCTGACTAAATGTGATCGGGGATGGATAATTGTGATGAACTTGATGAACCCATGATATCTTCTTCGGGGCGTAAAGGAAAATGAAAGTTAAAACGTTTTAATGCAAACTTTCAGAACGTTACAATGGTGAGGGAAAATCTCAGTGTAATCATACAGTCTATGATCACAACAACGTTTGTCAGTTGTCTACATTGTCATCTGAGGAGATTAAAAAGATTAAACAAGTGTTTTTTTTTACTTTAATTTAGTAAATTACCAATACCTGCATTTGTTTAAGCTATTATTTAATCAAAACAACCCAACTGCAGTTTGATTGATATTACATGAATGCAGAAAAAAAAACTTGATTTCTTAAAATAAAAAAAAATTGAGTTATCTGTTTTTGCAAACTAATTCATCATTTGTTATTTTGTCTTGTCTTGTGCCTGCAGAGACTCGGAGCGCAACAAGGAAACGGCTTTTCTTGAAGCTCAGATTTATGAATATGTGGAGATTTTGGGGGTAAGCAGTCTGCCTGCTGTAGTTTTATGTTTAGTCTCCTCTCGTTTCTCATTTATACTATCATATTTGCTAAATATTTACAGTGAATATGTACACTACCACAACATTAAAACCACTGAGAGATGAAGTGAATAACATTGATTATATTGTTACAATGGCATCTGTAAAGGGGAGTGAAATAATAGGCAGCAAGTATATAAATAAATTTTATTCAATTATTTAATTCAGTATATAAATAATTTTTTTAATCCAAATGTACATATTTTCTATCAAATAATGAGCCAAGAAGAGATGTTAAACATTTATGACAGGTGGTAAATAAGAATTCTGTTTATTTGTTCATTTAGAAAAAGAAAATTCAAGCACATTGAATTGTGGAAAACTGTATCACATGCATTGTTTTCTTAGATCTAGTTTACTTTTTGTTACTTTTAAGTGAATCCATTTCAGTATTTATTTTAATGTTTTTCTCTACTAATTGTCTTTTTAAATTAATGGTTTTGGTTTGGTGACATTGGTATGAATTCTTTTCGGTGATGTTGCTGAAGCTGGTTTGTTTTGTTGTGTGTTGCAGGAGCAAAGGCAGCTGACCCATGAGAACGTCCAGAGGAAGCAGGCACGCACAGGAGAGGAGCGTGATGAGGAGGATGAAGAGCAGCCCAGTGAGAGTGAGAGTGAAGACGATGATAATGAGATCATATACAACCCCAAAAACCTACCGCTCGGCTGGGATGGAAAGGTGCATTTAGATTTATTGTAGTTACAGTGAGGGAACTAAATAATTTGATCCCCCTTCTGATTTTGCCCACTGACAAACAAAATGATCAGTATACAATTTTAATGGCAGGTTTATTTGAACAGTGAGAGACAGAATAACAAAAAAAATCCAGAAAAGTTCATTTAAAAAAAGGTATACATTGATTTGCATTTTGGAGTCAAATAAGTATTTGATCCCCTATCAATCAGCAAGAGTTCTTTCTCCCAGGTGTCTTTTATACAAGAGCTCAGATTTGGAGCACTCTCTAAAACTCTCCGAATCTCAGTTTGTTACCTGTATAAAGACACCTGTCCATAGAAGCAATCGATCAGATCCCAAACTCTCCACCATGGCCAAGACCAAAGAACTGTCCAAAGATGTCAGGGACAAGATTGTAGACCTACATAAAGCTGGAATGGGCTACAAGACCATCACCAAGCAGCTTGTGAGAAGGTGACAACAGTTAGTGCGATTATTCGCAAATGGAAGAAACCCAAAATAACTTTCAATCTCCCTCGGTCTGGGGTTCCATGCAAGATCTCACCTCGTGAAGTTTCAATGATCATGAGAACAGTGCGGAATCAGCCCAGAACTACACGGAGGGGATCTTATCAATGTTCTCAAGGCAGCTGGGACCATAGTCACCAATAAAACAATTGGTAACACACTATGCTATGAAGGACTGAAATCCTGCAGTACCCACAAGGTCCCCCTGCTCAAGAAAGCACATGTACGGGCCTGTCTGAAGTTTGCCAATGATTCAGAGGAGAACTGGGTGAAAGTGTTGTGGTCAGATGAGATCAAAATTCAGCTCTTTGGCATCAACTCAACTCACTGTGTTTGGAGGAGGAGGAATGTTACCTATGACCCCAAGAACACCATCCCCACCGTCAAATATGGATATGGACACACTATGCTTTGGGGGTGTTTTTCTGATAAGGGGACAGGACAACTGCACAGCATCAAAGGGACGATGGACGGGGTCATGTAACATCAGGGCCAGGGCATTGAAGCCAGACAGGGCATTGAAAATGGGTCGTGGATGGGTATTCTAGTATGACAATTAACCAAAACACACGGCCAAGGCAACAAAAGAGAAGTACATTAAGGTCCTGGAGTGGCCTAGCCAGTCTCCAGACCTTAATCCCATAGAAAATCTGTGGAGGGAGCTGAAGGTTCAAGTTGCCAAATGTCAGCCTCGAAACCGTATTGACTTGGAGAGGATCTGCAAAGAGGAAGTGCAGAGGAGTGGGACAAAATCCATCCTGAGATGTGTCCAAACTAGGGGTCGACCGATATGTGTTTTTCAGGGCCGATACCGATTATTACAGATCAAGTAGACCGATAACCGATATTTTGAACCGATATACGTGTCTGGTGTAAAAATTAAAATGAATGCCAAAATTAATAATAACAAGAGCTCTGGCAAAAAACTTTCTTTAAATGCTTTTAAACATGTCTTTAATTCTGAAAACTGTTAATAACAACAACATTTCCGTTGGTTTTAATTTACAGTACAGTGCAAATGAAGGCATAAAACAAATGAGTTAGACTTTATTTTTGGCAAACAAATGAGTTTACTATTAAAATTAAAACATGGAAGAAATAGCGTATTGTGTGATTATTCTCAACAAAAGTTGTAATAATTGTTGTAGTTGTATTACGTATATTCTACTGCACCACAGTAATATATTCGGCTAAACCGAACTTATATTTTGACAGGTTGCCATGAGGACCTTTTAAGTTTCTGTAGCCTATGTATATATGATATGACGATCGTTTTACTCGAATGAAACGGTCAAATGCTCATGAAGTGACTCTCCGAGCAGTTCTGGGGATGTTGTTCATGTATTTATGTCCTCATTTAGTGAGACGGCAGATGCTGAAAACACCGCGAGCATCACACGCTATTCAGTGTGTATGTGTGCAGTAAATGAAACTGCACGTCTGTGTCATTCATTAACAGAGATGCAGAACATGCAGGATTCATATTTAAATAGTGTTTTTGCGGCTTAATATTTATAGATACTAGTCCATAGCGCGAGTCGATTTAAGTGTACTGACCTACTTTTGATTAATTCATCCAAACTTCGACAAATTCCATGACATTCCGCGTTATACGGTAAATTCCATTATATGACTGCATTCCGCGATTCCGCCCGCATTTTCCGCATCGCGGACATCATAGGTTATATTGAGGTGTTTTGCAACTTCAGTGTAGTGCACCTGTAAATAGTATGTTTGTTTGCATAAAAAAAAAAAACATTATCGGCAAATCTGTTTTGAAAATGGCCGATATCGATAATCGTAAAAATGCTTAATATCGGCCAGGCCGATAATCGGTCGACCCCTAGTCCAAACCTGGTGGCCAACTACAAGAAACGTCTCACTTCTGTGATTGCCTTACAAGGGTTTAGCCACCAAGTACTAAGGGTGAATCCCATTTCTACGGTGGCCTAGAAGTGCAAAACAAATCATGATACTGAAAACAAAATAACAAATTACAAATGCCAATCTAAAAAAAAAAACACAACAACAATTCAGAAAACATTTATAACAAGCCAGAAAACACAAAGGCAAATCTGAAAACAAAACAAAAAGTCAGAAAACACAACAACAAATCAGACAAACCGGAAAAGGTAGGTACAGTTTGAGGCGCGCCATTGGTTTGGGAATAGATGACTCACCGCTGACTGGACGAGATGGCTGTCAATCAAGATGTACAGGAGGCATGACAAATAGAACCGCAGAGTCAACATAATACACTAACTCCAGTGGCGCGGATGGTTAATCGCGTGCCTGAATATCTTTTAACACGGTCGACCTGGGTTCAAGCCCACCTTTTGCCAAACGTTTTTTTCTCCCTTTTCAAATATCGTATCGCATCGTAAAGGCATTCTCTGTCTTACCCTTGTCCCTCGAAACCGAGTGATAAGCGCTAGGGGTATAAACATACCCCTATGAAATGAGACGCCACTTGGTCACTGTTACGTCATCATACATTGTCGCTAGCTGGCTGCTACGTCACCAGAGGCGACAAGTGTTAATCACAAACTTGCCGTCTGCAAGTGTGTGTATGTCGATTGCGTGGGTTTAGTGATGTTTTCTCTAGTCAGAGAAATGCGGGACTGTTAAATCATCCATGGTTGCAAATAAATATGTACAGGACTGTGTAGAGCACAAAACAAGACTGTCGTAATTTTTTAATAAATTCTTTAAGCCGAAAATACTTATATTTATGGGATTCTCTGGATGATCTGCCCGCAGTGTGTTCTGGGTACCCCTTGGTTTCAAGTAAGCTCACGGAAATGCTTGGTTTTAAGGGGTATCTTCCCCTTAGCCCTACCCCTCGATCAAAACAAGAATTGGGACAGCCCTTACTCTCACGTGAACGCGCAAAACTAAGGGGAAGGGCTAAGACAGAGAATTGGGATTCACCCCAAGTCATGTTTTGCGATGGGGTCAAATACTTATTTCAATTTTATAACTTTTATATACTTATAACTTTTTTTAAAGCGTTTTTCTGGGTTTTTGTTGTTATTCTGTCTTTCACGGTCCAAATAAACCTACCATTAAAATTATAGACTTATTATTTCTTTGTCAGTGGGCAAACTTACAAAATCAGCAGGGGATCAAATCATTTTTTCCCTCGTTGTATTTATAATGTTGTTTAGAGTTTAAATCAGAAAACTTAAATTCAAATTAGACATTGAGATGATTCCAGTTCCTCCAAAACATAATGAACAGTTGAGATGATTCCAGTTCCTCCAAAACATAATGAACCGTAGAGATCATTAAGGCTGGGCCTTAGTAAATAACATCTTTTTTCTTTTTTACCCTTTACTATTTCACATGTTCAGTATCACACAGCACTAGTGGTAAAATGCTTATAGTGTGTAACTTGGTCTTTTGCTTGTCTTTAGCCAATTCCATACTGGCTGTACAAGCTGCACGGCCTGAACATCAATTACAACTGTGAGATCTGTGGGAATTACACGTACAGAGGACCCAAAGCCTTCCAGAGACACTTTGCGGTAAGTTTACAGGAAAAAAATATTCTATTCCAGCAGATGTATTAATGTAGCAGGATCTCACTAGTTTCCATTTTAGTTAGTGATTTTTTTTCTGACTTTCAGTGCAGTTTCCACATCTTTTCTGGCACCTTCACTTGGGTCTAATCATGCACTAATGAGAGGACTACTCTTTACGTTAAATAAAATACTTGCCAGGATGTTACCCTCTAAAGTATAGAAACAAATGTAAATGAACAAGTATTTGTAATTTTCCTCTTAACTGTTATGCTGTATTGAAAAGCCTATAACGGCATTGGTGTTCCTGGTTTTCTGTGTTTCAGGAGTGGCGTCACGCTCACGGCATGCGCTGTTTGGGCATTCCTAATACAGCCCACTTTGCCAACGTCACCCAGATTGAGGATGCAGTGTCCCGTGAGTACAGTAATTCATCACAAATATACATAAATCACCAAATTCATGCAATGTATTCTACGAATTGGTGTTATTAAATGAGTAAAAGGCATTTTTCAATCTCCAGCCATGCTGTCATTTAATTGCTAACTGGATTAAGTTTTGTTGTAATTTGACATTACTAGCCTTCTGCTCAAAATCATGACACTACAAGGTATTTGTTGGAGATGCAGATTTTTTTTACCAATATATATTTTCAGTAATCATTTAAAAAAAAATAACAGGGTTTTTAATTTACCCCCTGACAAATTGTAATTGTCCATGATAAGAGAACAACACATTTTAATAAATGGGGAGGAACAAATACAAGATTGTTGTATGGAACACAACATATATCATTAAGCATTACAAAATATTGAACATATATAGAAAGAAAAACTACCATTTTAAACCATTTACAAGTTGAGAAAACTGCCTGTAAATCAATATTCATGCATGTTAAAATGGCCCTAATGGTATCTGTCCTTGTACTTAAAATGCATTTTTCCGTTTTCGCTGGAATAGTCTGGTCAAAGCTGAAGTCACAGAAAGCGTTAGAGCGATGGCAGCCAGACACAGAGGTGAGTTATTCTGAAATGCATTCAATAGTCTGACATTACTGTGAGTCAAGTCAAATTCAGCTATACAGCTCCGCTCTGACTGAAGCATCTGGTTTAACCAATGTTAATAAGCTATTAAAAATCTGCTTTGGAGGCTTGATTTGTTCCTTGTTGGAGAGAGATTAGTGAAGTTTTCAAGTAGGAATAAATCTTGAAACTGGATATTTAGGAGTTCATAAAGAGAGAAAATATCTCCGTTTTTATCTTGCAGGAGGAATATGAAGACTACAGCGGAAACGTGGTCAACAAGAAGACTTATGAGGATCTGAAACGACAGGGGCTTCTGTAGCACAACAAACAAGATCTCTGAACACACAAAATACTCGCAGCATAAATACTGAAGCAGAAATGTGATCGTGAATTTAGTCCTCTCGTCTTTCCCACAGTTTCTGAGAAATGTGATGTCTTTTTGAAAATGATCAGTTTGTACACTTTTATTACTCTTTGATTATTCCCCATTTTCTCATTTACTGTCTTAAATATGAAACAGACTTTCATTAATCAATAAATTAGTACATTTTGTGAAAAATGTTTACTTGTGCAACATGCTGTTTTTAACCAGTCTGGAGACTTTTTAAATCTGCTGTACAATAAAATCAAATAGTTAGATGGTTTTACTTCAGTAGTCATGTCCCTTTACTAAAACGTATTCATACACCTTCATTTTCCCCAATTTGTTTTGTTGCAGCCTAATGCTAAAATCCTGTATTTTTCATTCACATCAATCTACACTTCATACATAATAATGACAACGGAAAATCAGATGTGATAACTGCAAATGTATAGAAAGAGAAAAAGGAAGGCAAAAACAGTATCACATAGATGCACCTAATTTCTCTGGATCATCATTGAGATAATAAAAATCTTAAAATGCAGATTTATAATGTTGTTGCCATTTTATTAAAGGTCCTATTGTGTGTAATACGAGCACAGCTGTATCACGCGATTGTCAAATGACAACAGCATCTTACCAGATCCCTTCCTACAGGATTAGGAAAGAACAAACCAATTCTGCATCTTTAATATTTTGGCCCAGATTTTTTGATGGATCTTCATACATTTAACTGACTTATGTTTTTACATAACTGTAAAAACTTCGAGTGACTTGTTTTTTTACCGCTCGGTAAGCCCCTCCCCTCGAACGCAGACTAGTCAATGGCAATCGAGTATCAGTTATTCGCGATTCGTGAACTGTATCGCGATTCGTGAACTGTATTGCGCCATCAGTGAACAACAAACAAATAACCCCGACGGCTTTTTCATCATAGCCGGTGACTTCAACCACGCAAATTTAAAGACAGTTTTGCCAAAGTTCTACCAACATGTTAACTTTGCAACAAGAGGAAATAATACGCTGGACTTTGTTTACACAAACGTAAAGAACGCTTACAAAGCTGTACCCCGCCCCCACCTCGGATACTCAGACCACATCTCTGTTATGCTAATTCCAGCATATAGACCACTTCTGAAACTCGCCAAACCGGTTCAAAAACTCATCACAATCTGGCCAGAAAATGCTACTTCAACACTACAGAACTGCTTTCAGTGCACAGACTGGAACATGTTTAAAGAGGCGGCCACCTACAAGAACCACACAGACCTGCAGGAGTACACTGAAACTGTGACTGCTTACATCAAAAAGTGCATGGATGATGTGACAGTCACTAAGACCATCACCACACGTGCAAACCGGAAGCCGTGGATAACAGCAGAGGTTCGTGGGCTGCTAAAAACCAGAGATGAAGCATTCAGATCAGGAGACAAAGCAGCCCTCAAAACAGCAAGAGCCAATCTGTCCCGTGGCATCAAAAATGCAAAACGGTCACATGCTCAAAAAATCAATAATCACTTCACGGACAGCAGAGACACACGGAGCCTGTGGCAAGCCATTCAGACCATCACTGACTACAAGCCCCCGCCACAGGCCTGTGATGATGACACATCCCTCCCAGATGCACTCAACCACTTTTACTCACGGTTTGAAATGCAGAACGACACACCTGCACAAAAACTGCCCACACCTCCCAACGACCAGGCGCTCTGTTTGTCTGCAGCCGACGTAAGGAAGACCCTATCCAGGATTAACCCACGAAAGGCTGCGGGTCCTGACAACATACCTGGCCGTGTACTGAAAGACTGTGCTGTACAGCTGACGGATGTCCTAACAGATATCTTCAACACCTCGCTGAGCCAAGCAGTCGTCCCCACATGTCTAAAATCCACAACAATCATACCGGTACCAAAGAAATCACCTGTGTCCTGTTTAAACGACTACCGTCCCATAGCACTGACCCCAATCATGATGAAGTGCTTTGAGAGGTTAGTCATGCAAAAATCAAAAACAGCCTCCCCAACACACTCGATCCGCTCCAGTTTGCATACCGTCCAAACCGCTCTAATACGGACGACGCAATTTCCTCTACCCTCCACCTGGCTCTTACCCACTTAGAAAACAAAGACTCCTATGTTAGAATGCTGTTCATTGACTTCAGCTCGGCATTCAACACAATAATCCCACAACAGCTCATAAACAAACTAAACCTGCTGGGCCTTAACAACTCCCTCTGTAATTGGATCCTGGACTTTTTAACCAGAAGATCTCAGTTAGTCCGTGTCGGCCACAACACCTCGAGCACTACCACACTGAGCACAGGTGCCCCACAAGGCTGTGTGCTCAGCCGCTGCTCTTCACCCGCTGACCCATGACTGCACTGCCAATTTCAGCTCCAACCACATCATCAAGTTTGCTGATGACACAACAGGGTAGTCTCATCAGCAACAATGATGAAACACACTACAGAGAGGAAGTGGCACAGCTGGCTGAATGGTGTGGCGCTAACAATCTGTCCCTCAATGTGGAGAAGACAAAGGAGGTTGTGGTGGACTTCAGGAGGACGAATCCACTGACCACCCCCCACTGACCATCGACAGCTCGACTGTGGAAGAGCAGCAGCACTAAATCCTGGGGTGCACATCAGGAGGATCTCACCTGTCCACCAACACCATGTCACTCTCCAAGAAGGCACAACAGCGTCTACACTTTCTCCGCCGGCTGAAAAGAGCAAGTCTCCCTCCACCCATCCTCACCACATTCTACAGGGGCACCATTGAGAGTGTGCTGACCAGCTGCATCACTGTCTGGTACGGGAACTGCAGTGCAGCAGACCGCAAGACCCTCCAGCGGACAGTGAACACAGCTGCAAAGATCATCGGTGCCCCTCTCCCATCCATCCTGGACATTTTCCTTGCACGATGCTCCAGCAAGACCAACAGCATCATGAAGGACCCCACCCACCCCTCCCACAGTCTCTTCCCAGCTGCTACCATCAGGAAGACGGTACCGGAGCATCAGAGCCCGCTCCACCAGACTGCTCAACAGCTTTTTCCCCCAGGCTGTGAGAGCCCTGAACTCAGATCACCCCGCCCCCATTTGAAACCCCACGCAAATCCCTACCTCCTGAAACATGGACCACCCCCCCCCCCCACCAAACACCCTCCAACCTACCACACCCCAGAAAAAAGCTGTGACTTTTTTTGTGCAATTCAATGTGCTACACACAGGTGAGTGGGCTTGTACAAACCACCTGTAGCAGCACCCTCCTCACATGCACAAGACACTTTTCCTAACACTGCTATGTTTACCACAATCCCACAAAAGACTTCGGCAATATATGTATGTTTCACATGCTCATGCACTACCACAAATCATTTTGTACTGTTCCCCAGCTAGCTGCTTGACTCACAATGTTTATCTCTGCACATGTACAGTATTTATTAGAAGCATCGCATAGTTTTTGTATAGTTTGTATTTTTTACTTTAGTTGTATAGGGAAAACAATAGATATAGTATACTTAGTCAAAATCTGTCAGTAGGTTAGATGTGTATAGGTTTATAGTGTTTTACTTCATTGTTGTATGTCTGTATTTATGTCCTGTATTTATGTAGCACCGTGGACCCGTGAGGCACGACATTTCGTTCCACTGTATGTCCCCACATGTAGAGGAATGACAATAAAGCTAAACTTGAACTTGAACTTGAGTTGCATGGGGAGCAGAACTCGGAGTCGGACATCTTTAGCGCCACAGAGAAACATTGGAAGATGTGAAGCTTGCATCGGTTGTATGGGGTATAAGTGTAACGGATGTATGCCAGTAAGGGCTGTGTGTAAACCTCACTCTCCTGACCTCAAAAAGAGGCGCTCTAGCGACTGACGCTAGAGGCTGTAGCCTTTGGCGTTCCTTGTTAGAGCGCCCGCCTCCCGCACCGGAATCCCGGGTTCGAGACCCGCTCGGAACACGAACGAGTTGTGGTGGTATGGACCCGGGAGGGGGTGTAACATATGCTTCAAAATTTGAAAAACAATGTATCTGGGGTACATGGAACTCTGATTCCAGGTATCCTGAGAGAATGGACAATATAATTTATTTTATTACATTTCCTAAATCCAAACAAAACAGCAAAATGTCTTGTGCTAGGGGCAGGGGCGTAGCCATCATTTCAAAAGTGTGTGGTGTGGTGTGGTGTGGTGTGGTGTGGGGGGGGACGGAATGTCTAGTGTTATACCTGGGTTTTTTTCAGTTAACCCTTGTCTATTAGACGGGTTTTATTTTTAATCATACATTTTTGCTTAATATGCTTTATGATTATATATGATTTTAAAACAGAAGGAAAGAAAGAAAGATGTTATTCCATGCAGCTTCTTCCCCCCCCCAAAATAATTAACACCAAAACTTGCTAATTATTCAACAAGAGCAATAGGCAGATCACTCAACATTGGTCAACACTATTAGGATAACACATGCCAACTTGCGCTGCTTGACTTTTTCGTAAAAAAGGAGTGAAGAGTTTTTTGCCGCTTTGAACTCATCGCGACCTCTGTGAATGTTGGATGCAGCGCGGGACCGCGCGTGCGAGCTAGGGCGTTTCGTGACGTGACAAACTGAGTGACTGATTGCCATGGAAACGTAAACGTCATTTATAGACTATCTTGTCTCTTTGAATTTTAAATAATTCTGCATTTATATACATTGCTCCATTAAAACCTCAACATATCGAGAACACAACTGTCAAATGAAAAATTGCGGGGGATGAATTTACTTTTTATAAAAAGTAACACACGTCCCCCGCGTAATCTACGTCCATGGCTAGGGGTATTGTTCCTGCTGTTATTGGAGTGCTGTTGTCCCTCACTATGACACAGAAGTTTGATCTGTCAGCAGAAGTTGCTTCAATGATGAAGTGATGTATTTATTTTACTGAATTATCTTGTTTTTTTTAATTGAAAGTGTAGTGAATTGAGAAATGAGTAATAGATTATGTTTTTGGCTGAAATGAGTATGAAATGTGATACGGTAGAGATGTGAATGCTCAAAGAGGTGATAAAAAGTGTTTCGTAATCACGCTTTTGGTGTTCACTTTTGTAATTTTCTGACACGTTTTAGTCAATGGTTGACATGAAATTACAGATTTTTTGCTGACATGCAATTATATTATTCATTTCCATTTCCATACAAATGCTTTTTTTTAAAGCTCTCAGAACAGTTAAATTAAAGCTGCATCTCTGTGTCTTGACACCTTGCGGTGCTTAGAGAGCATTTATTCATCTAGAAAGTAACTATTGGGTCATTCTGTGTCAACTCTCAGATTTTTTATTTTGTTTATATATTTTTTTCTGGTTAAAGAAATACATGAATGAAGAAGAAATCCAAAATATTAAATGTCATGGGTGTAGCTTATATTTACTGAGTAATCCACTATTTTGTAAAGGGGGGGGGGGGGTAAAAATGATGGAGCCAAATAACAGAGGGGGGGGGGACTTTAGAAAGGTGACAGCATTATAATGTAATTTTTACACAGAAATTGGTAGGTCATTATATGAAATTGGTGAGGTTAGAGTGAACGGTGAATTATTGTGCCATCCCAAAGAGACACTTTTTTCAGCCTTCGTTAATAATTTTACAAATAGTTGGGCTTATTTAGTTTTTTGGTAATAAGAATACAATTCAATTATAACTTTAAGGATATTTTTTTTATTTGGATGATAAACAAGTATCGTACAGTGTTGAAAAGTAACTTGATACTTTTTGAGGACATTTTTGAAAATGCAGTCCACTATGGATAGTGTATTCCTTAAAGTAGAACAGAAAACCGATTTATTTATGGGAAAAAGTCATCAAATTACTAATTAATTTATCTAAAACATGTTAATCCATTTCTAAAAACACTTGGCAAACATATTTTACAGCAAATCCAGTGAGTGTATATCACACAAATTCATATGTGACCCTGGACCACAAAACCAGTCATAAGGGTAAAGTTTTGATTTTATACATCAATAATAAATAAGCTTTCCATTGATGTATGGTTTGTTAGCATAGGACAACATTTGGCTGATATACAACTATTTGAAAATCTGGAATCTTAGGATGCAACAAAAATCTCAATATTGAGAAAATTGCCTTTAAAGTTGTCCAAATGAAGTCCTTAGCAATGCATATTACTAATCAAAAATTAAGCTTTGATATATTTACGGTAGGACATTTTCAAAATTCATGGAACATGATCTTTACTTAATATCCTAATGATTTTTGGCATACAAGAAAAATAGATAATTTTGAACCATACAATGTATTGTTGCTTTTGTGTCAGTAAACTTCAGTTAGTCTTTTTCATCTTTGTTCACTTTATTTGTTTCCCACCTTTATTATTAATTAGCTTACTTATTAAATATTACTCCCTTTACTGTATTGCATTTTATTGTATTGTCTATTCCTATTTTTCGCCCTGGCTGTTTATTGCGTAATATTACTCCTTTATTTTGTCAAATTCTACTGTATGATCCGGACCGGGAGGGAATTCAATCCGGACCCGCCTCCACTTGATATTTCAAGCGCACTCGTATCACTCAGACCTCCGTGCAGCGCGCGTGGCACACACACACACACACACACACACACACACACACACACACACGGGCGCATGAACCAGTGTTGCAGTGATTACACTGTGTTGCAGTGATTACACTGACTCTTTTGTAAGACAAAGCACATAGCAACTAGCGACATTTTGGATAAACCTTAGATTTCATTCAGTAAAAGTAATGTTACCGGTTTCGCCCCGCGAGCGCGATGTTTCGAGATGCAGTCTTTCTCCAACGGCAGAGTTAGCAGCGTATTCAAAGAACCGAACCGCAGCAGACTTCTGAATGAACGAGTACAAAACAGCGTTTCCTAAAACCTATCACTGTTGACTGTCTGGCATATGAACATGAATGTAGTTCTACTGTAAAGGGTTGAAATATGCACATAGATCAGACGTTTGTGCTCCATGAAATATATATTTTAAAAAATATATAATTAAAGATTTTGGCAATTCAGTTGAAGGGACTGCAGGTTACATTGAAGTACTGTTTCTGAAAAAACATAAAATATGTAGACCTAAATGAGAACTGCTTTATTAGGCATTTAGATGTATACAAATGTATGGAATTATTTTTGTGTCTTTATTATTCAAACAAAAATTCTGTGTTTGAGAGCAAAACTAATTATTTTGTAATTAAAAAATAAAAGTTGCAAAAAAAAGTCTTCTTAACCCTCTGGCCCTCTTCGGTCATTTTTGACCGAAAATTTTTATATTTTGAAATTTTAAAAATCGTAGCTTCATCGGAATGAGATGACACTTGGTGACTTTTGTCACATTAGCAATATGAACACACAAAAAAATCATGGACATGATTCGGATATGTTAAAGAGTCCAAAAAAAATAGTCACACTTACCTTCTTCACGGTCAAAAATGACCGACATAGGAAATGAATGGGAAATACGAAAAAATTTGAAAACTCAGTGAATCTTTTGGTGGTACAAACTACAAATCAGCCACTGGTCAGAAAAAAAGTGTGCAGCAATCAACGGGTGACACTCCAGAATATCAGGAGTGCAAAATAGACACCAATCAATAAATGGAAAAAATACAAAAGGGGCTCTCTCACATACACACACACAAAGAAATGAACCGGTAAGACTGCAAGAGACACTGTAATATTGTCTGTTGCATTTGCAGCAATGTGTAAAATAATTACTGTTTGTATGTAAATAGTTACAATTCTATTTATTTATGGTTATTCGATTTTTATTCCTCTTTTTCTTCAATTTACTGTTTGATAATTATTGTGTTTATTATCTTACCGTATTTTAGCCTAACAGATGTTCCTGATATCTGTTGCATGTGCAGCAATGCATAAAATAATTATAGTTTGTAAATATATAGTTAAAATTGTCTATAATTATTAAATTTGTATTCCTCTTTTTGACATCTACTGTTTGATACTGATTGTTTTTGCTGTTGTTAGTTTATTATGTTTCATCATAATTGCTGTTCCCTTCTGTTGTTAGTTTGTTTAATCATAATTGCTGTTCCCTTCTGAAGTTTTATTAACATTTATTGAATTACATTGAATAAAATATTAATTAATTACAAAATGTTTGTATAAAGTGTTTTGAATGATCACTTTTCATTCCTTATTTTGTTAGATTTTTTAATTATCAAATACTGAGTAACAAAAATGCTTTCTATGTGTTCCCTTTCTAACAAGATTTTAATGTTTGACTGTAATCATAATGTAAAAGCTGATACTTATCTAACCAAAAATATCTAAACCTTGACAAAAAGTAATCTTTTAGAATGTCTAGATATAGATCTAAATGCAAAACCTAAAAAAATGAAGAGATGAGGTCTAAAAAACTATGGGAATCCAAAAGCCTCTGTATATATCTATATAGGGTGCTAATACAAGAGGTTACGCAACATTACACAAGTTTTTATTTTTTGAATGCCTCCAGATTGCCCAATTCTCACATCAAAAAATGGATTTTAAATTCTTTCACTCTATTTTAATGTGAAATATTGCATTTATTAAAAAATAGTAAATAAATAAAGAGATAAAAAAATATATATTAATTCTAATGGAGAAAATAGCTAATTAAAATTGTATAAATATTGCATAGTATCATAAAATTCCCTCAAAATCATAAATAATAATCAAAAAATATTATTGAAAAAAAATATATTACATTGGTTTTCCTGAAAAAAAAAAAAAAGTTACATTTCAAGGCTTCGGTCACTTTTGACCGCGAAGAAGGTAAGTGTGACTCCTAAACGAAGAGGGCCAGAAGGTTCAAAATTAAAGTAATTGAAAACAAAATAATTTGCAGTGCGTGTAAATCTTTAAAACATATATATTTTTGTGTGCACTTCAAAAACTTTTCATCACTAATCCACAAATGTTGCTCTCTTTCCTGCCGTCTTTTTTTGCGGGTCTAAAACTTTTGTTTGCGAGTTGAAAAGTTTTGCTTGCGAGTGAAGCTGTGTGTCAGTGGGCGGTCCCTACGCACCAGGATGAAAGGCCCTTTTCTATTGGCCATTCTCGATTGAAGTGACAGGTTGACCACGCCCACTACGCTTTCCCGCCACTGACGCCAGTCTGACAGAAGAGCGAGCTTCTAGCAGCAATGGCCAGCAACCGCTCCTTTACTGGGTAAGTTAACTAATTTAACATCAAAATTCAGAATTTCAACAAATTCAGTGACTAGTGAACTTAATTATTCTCTCTTCTCATGCTCCCCCACCTAAATACATAACGTTAGCTAAGCCCGTCTGTAGTTGGTGATACCACTGAATAGATTTGATTAGCCAACAGTACGTTAGCTACAAGTTTCTATAGTCTTTGGTTAGCGAGCTGTTTGTGTGTGTGTGTGTGTGTGTGTGTGTGTGTGTGTGTGTGTGTGTGTGTGTGTGTGTGTGTGTGTGTGTGTGTGTGTGTGTGTGTGTGTGTGTGTGTGTGTGTGTGTGTGTGTGTGTGTGTGTGTGTGTGTGTGTGTGTGTGTGTGTGTGTGTGTGTGTGTATATGTGTATAGTTTAATTAACATAACGTTAGGCACATACATAAAATACATACACGCGATTGTACCGTATCTTTCCTTTCTGAAGTTGGCAACCCTACTAGAGCACCAGCAGTTACATAGTGTACCTTTAAGTAAAGAAATTAAGCGATTATAATTTGTGGTCAGTAAACCTTTATCACCTTTAGCGAGTCACATCCGGCTCCGATTATAGCATAAAGGAATTTGCACCTGCATTATTGTCATTAGTTGTCATTAGTTGTCATTATTGTCCTTGTAATTTAGTTGGACGTCGCAATTATTATGTACTGACACCCTATTATGTATGTCATCCTTCATTTTAATGTGTAACATTATCTGATCGACGCGATTGTCAGCGCCATTGTTGCCCGTCATGATATTAATGAATAGCAGCAAACTGCTTAAATTACTCCCAGAGGAATAATCGAAGTGATTCACAATTATTTTTTAATATTATTTTGTTTATTCTTGCAGTATATTTATTATGATTAACCTCCCGTTTTTGTATACAGTATAATGCTATTCAATCAATGCACTCAATCACGGAGGATATGGACTCATTTATGATGATGAATATTGTTAATTTGGAATAATCCTCTATGGGCTGGAAATATTAGTTTATTTTAACAACTTTAATTTTATATAATTATTGAGGATTGCATTGTAAAGTAAGTGCATACAAATCTGAGCATTGTGGAGTGAGCTAATATATTTAGTAGGTAAATTAGCCGGTGAATATAAAAGTTAATTTTAAACATGTATAGTATGTATATGTGTGTGAGTGTGTAGAAATTGAAGCCACATGGTTTGTATTTTTGGTTCTAACAGTGTTAATGTATAGGTATTGTGTATATGTATAGTTTATTGTAAATGTTTTACATTGAAAATTTGTTATTTTCTTTGTCTTTAATTGAAGAATGGAAAACCAAACAGGCAGATCACAACCACAGGTAAGCTATTAGTTTATTTCTATCAATAATTAATCAGATGACAATTTATGATTTGCTCAGTATTATCATAGTAGTGTTTTGCATCTAAACCTCTTTTTTTCCAGTATGATCAACGTGCTGTAACTGAAGCAGCACAACATTTTATGTCCCTGGTGGCTAGAGTAATCCCTGAAGAAAATTCAAGACAGGGTCAGACTCAGAGCCAGAACCAGCAGTCAAAAAGACCATCTGTGGAACATGAAATGGCTAGGTAGATGAGCAAGCATATTTAAAAGGGCCAGTTCAGGTGTTACTCATTCCTTTTTTATAGCGATAGATATTCAGCATAGGATGCTGCAGCTAAACATGGTATCTCTTGCTACTCAAAATTAAACACAAAAAACATGCATAGTAATATTGTTACCTGTTCTATAATTTGCAGATCTTTTCCTGGATTTTTAAAAAATGCTGGAAAAAATAAAAGACATCTTGCCAGAAGTCACAGGCCAGTTGTACCAGCAAAAGCACAGAAAACCTTTGATGTTTCTGTGTCTTTGCTGGGCTCTAAATCCGATACGACCCCTTCTATATCCGAAGAGCTGGAGCTCATGCAAACAGGGCTAGGAAAGAGGACCCTATCCTTAACATGGGATACTACACATGCAGAGGTGAGGAGTCTGATCTTAAGCAAACACATATTCTAAATGGCTGTATTTGTTGTGTCAGTCTTTTAAGGGTTTCTTTAACTTTGATGCAGTTATCAAGTTTACTGCGGGAAACATACTCAAAGATGAGTGATTTGGAAGACAGGTGGCTTCTTTTCAAAGCTGCAGGTGTGCTTTTTAATCATTTATCATCATTTAATATTTAAGGCTTTGTTCACCAAAAATTAAAATTGTCATTAATTGCTCACCCTCATGTCGTTCCAAACCAGTAAGACTTTCCTTTATCTTTGGAACACGAAGGAAGATATTTTTGGTGAAATCCAAAAGATGTCTGTCCCTCCATTGACTGCCTTTGCAACTACCACTTTGGTGCTTCAGAAAGTTCATAAAGAGATTGTTTGTTATTGTGTGTCATTCAGGTTCAGTTGAGCTTATGTTCGCTTATCATTTTTTATATCTCTTTAAAACTTTCGAAAGCATAAAAGTGGTAGTTGCAAAGGCAGTGTATGGAAGAACAGACATCACTCAGATTTCATCAATGTTTATTTGTGTTCCAAAGATGAACGGTAGTCTTAAGAGTTTGGAACAACTTTAATTGATGGTGAGTAATTAATGACACAATTTTCATTCTGGGGTGAACTAACTCTTTAACATCTAGTAATATGAATTAGTCCGTTCAGTACAGAAAATATGAATGCTATAATTATTCTGTATAGTTATTCTCTATTTCAGTTTTGTTGTATTACTTGCTAATATAGGTGGGAACGGAAGGAGAAGAATATCTGTAATACCTTTGGAGGCAGAGGGGTATACAGGATCAGTGATCAAAAGTGCCTCTGGTGGTGGGAAGAACTTGCTGTACATTGTGCCATTGCAAGATGAGCTTGACATGACACCACTGCCACCAGATGCTCCTGAATTTGCCAGAATGCCAAAGGCCACGTGTAAAAAATGCAAGACTCTGATGCCACTACAGACACTGGCTTTGCATTTTGACCAGTGTGACAGCATGCAAAACTCAGAAAACTCTGAAATTGAGGTAAAACTGTTGTGATGAGCCTTTAGGTTACTATCTTTAAGACCCGTACACTGACAGTTCTGACAATTGCAAAACGTATTACTTCAATAGTAACGATTGATATCCAGGATTTGTCAGCCAGTACTACTGTAGCCTTGCAGAGACTTTGCTTTGAAGACCTTTTAATAAAGTAACTATACGCCCCTGACTTCTAAGGGGTGTTTTTATTTGTACCTACTCCCAACAGCCTTGAATTCTGTCAATAGAACTTCACATTTTTCTTTTCTGTTTGCAGGAAGATGATTTGTTTTTGATAGAAGAGGCAACATCTTCAAGGCCAAGCCGTAGTCTTGAAGGAACATCTTCCACTGTTGAACATCAGGAGATACACAAGCAAAAGCTAAATTGAACATTGCCAGTTATCAATTATTTGTTACAAAATTTGCCTGGCATACATTTTTGTATTTAATGTGTAGGCACTTGAGGCCCAGTGCCCAATATGTACCAGAATATTTCCGGAGTCAGAATTAGAACTGCATGCCAGCTTTTGTGGAGAAAGGTAATGGTAATAGTGACTCACATTAACGCTTAAAAACCTAAAAGGGTTGTTCTATGATGAACTAGACAAAATTATTTATTCACTCTCAAATTAAACTGACTGTTACATGTGGCATTGACGACACATAATCTTCATAAGAAAATCATAAAAGTTCTTGTGTGTTTCTCTGGGTTTAATATTTCTTTAATCTTTGTTTATACTATTGCTGATGTGATCTGTGAACTATATACATTAATTAATATTATTTATTTATTTATAGTCTAGATGGAGTGCCAGAAAAACAACCGTGCTGTGATTTGAATCATATCTCATGGTAACCTATCTTTTATATGTGAAATATTATTCTCATAACTTTTATATTTGAATATTTGTTAAATTGTAATTTTAAACTTTAAAAAATATATTTTTCAGAATTCTTTGATGAATAGAAAAAAAAATATCAGAAGTGCAAATAGTTTATAACATTATAAATATAAGTATTAATTTCTTAAAAAAAAAAAAACTTACTGACCCCAAACTTTAGAACAGTAGTGTATATTGTTACAAAATCTTTCTATTTCAGATAAATGCTTTTCTTTTAACCTTTCTTATTCATCAAAGAATCCTGAAAAAAAAAATTTGTACACACCTGTTGTCAACATTGATGATAATCAGAAATGTTTCTTGAGCAAAAAAACAGCATAGCACTATATTGTGACACTGAAGACTGGAGTAATGCTTCTGAAAATTTAGCTTGATCGTTTTTAGCTTCATATATATATACAGGGGCGGACTGGCCATCGGGAGAACCGGGACAATTCCAGGTGGCCTGGCAGCCAATTTGGCCCGCTACCCTACTTTTTATATATTTTTTTGTTGTTGTTTTTGCCTGCCGAATGTATACAAAAGTGATTATTTCCGAATTCGCCATTCAATAATAAAACTCCAATAAATCATGAATCGGCTAGTCTTCTTGGCTGGCAACGCAATTCGCCTCGCGCACGCTCCGCGCGTCCACCAAAAGACTCGCGAGACTCGAGAATGGTGTAGAAGCGCCCAGGTGGAGCAGAGAGGCAAAACTGTCCTGTTTATGACTTCAAGTGCAGGTCAGTTACATCTGTAAATAGACAGACTATTGTAGTTTTGTCTTAGTTTACTTAGTTAAGCTGCTAGCAAATGTTAGCAGTAGCAGTCAATTGCTGCAAAATTACCAAAATGACAATTACTATTGTAAAGAGTAGGACTTTAGCAGACAAATATTCACATCGTTTTATAACAGGTTTAGAGGGAGCTAAGGCAGACAACAACACAACCCTTACGAAAATGAACTGTGGTTTCACTTAAAATAAAACCAAAAACCATGGTTACTATAGTTAAACCATGGTAATCACAAATTAACAATGGTTTTGCTACACTATATAGCTTCACCATGGTATTTGGAGTAAAACTCTGGTTACAAATGGTAATCAATCTGCCAAAAAAACATGGTTACTATACTTTTACCATAGGCCTAATAAAAACATGGTTAATTTTCCTTAGGACAAAACTCGTGATAATGCAAAAACATGTTAAGTATTAAGATTTTTCTATAAAGGTATATTCAAGATGTAGCTATTATTGTACTAATTTTGAAATTTAGGAAAGATAAAACAATAACACATAGTCCTAATGTAATATTTTTTTTTCAAACAAATGTATACTATGTGCAAACAAATTACAATGAGGTGGTTGTTTTGCAACAAGGTGGAGACGTGTTGATGAAAAAGTGACAGGTACAAGAAAAAAAAACACACATGAGAGGCAGAGAGATGTCAGGGAAAATGAAGAGACTAAAAATGAAAATGGAAGTTCAAGAGATAACCTTTAATTATTTTACGCGGCCCCAGCCTAGGGATTTAAACTTTTATGTGATGATGATGATGATGGCCATACAAAAAATATTGTTGTCCGTGGTTTCATAATTTGTTTTGGGTGTATGTGATGGCCTGGATGCGTGTGAGATTTCCCGGCCTGAAATTTTGCCCCAGTCCGCCCCTGTATATATATATACAATTTTATTTGTTTTTACAGTGAGGAGGATGTGATTCGCCATGCGGCAGCACAGATAGACACTTCAAAAATATTCAAAGTTTGTGTATCATGAGATAACATTCTAGAGAGAGGCCTGAAGCTGTGGAAACGGCAAAAAACAGGAAGCCCAGTCAATCATTTGAAAATCACTTTCCTTGGAGAGCCAGGAGTTGACACAGGGGCACTGAGGAAAGAATTTCTGTTCGGTGAGTAGTTTGCTTTAAGCATGCATTTAGATGTACAAATGTGTAAATATTTCCACAGTTTCATTATTCTAAAAATACACTGTCTGTATCTGCAATGATCACAGCTGTGTTGTTCTTGCAACGACTTTCTCTAGCCTAATGATATCTCATCTTTTTGTGAATTTAGCAATGGTTGCCGGCATTGAAAAAACGTCTCTTTGAAGGTGATGCGAAGAAAGGAAAAATGCCTAAGTACTCCCTTAATGATCTGGATAATGAGCTGTTCAAGTATGGGTTTGGATTTTGGGTTTGCTTCATATACACACAATTCATTCTCAATCATTCACTCAGTCTCATGGTTATTACAAACATGTATTTGTTCTGCAGAAGCAAAACACAGAAGATATTTTGAAGAATGTTTCAGCTGTTTTTGTCCATTATAATATTCAGTTGGGTTTTAAACCTCACTGATTTTTATTATATGCACAAAAACAGATGAGACATTTATACAAATATAACACTCTATGTTAGTGCCAAGAGCTGTTATACATATGTAAAACAGTATATATATCTAGAGTTGCAGGTGAAATATTTGCTGTGAGCATTGCCCAAGGAGGACCGGCACCAAGGTTTATGCAAGAGTGGTGTTACGAATACCTTGTTTCTGGTAACATTAAAAGGGATGCTGTGCATGACACAGAGATATCACCACTGATCAAAATGGTGGGTCTTATTGACTGAATTTCATTAGATACAAGTTATTTGTTATTTCTTGATGTTTAGTAAATTAATAACTATTATTGTGTTATAAAGCCACCAACAGATTGGTTTTACTCTAAAACTCAGCAGTGAACCGTGCTTAACATTTTACTTGTAGATTGAAGATGCATCTGACCTGTCCAACTACACAAAATAAATCCTGGACTGTGGCTACACTGGACCAGTCAATGTTGATCAAAAGGAAAGCATATTAAGGTAAGTCAGCACTGAGAAAAAAAATAGTTGTTTGTTAATTTTACACAAGTATCAAGTATCAACTCTTAACATTAGTACAATGCATGAAGTGTTGCAATATGGTACATTTGAAGCAGATGGAATTGAGCAATAGCACACTTGTAATTATAGACTTGTTTGATAGGAACTACAAGTCTTTTTACATCTACAAACTTGTACATTATAGTAGTTAAGGAATTAATTTCAATTATACAAATAACTTACCTGCTTTTGAATTTTGAATACCCTGCTTTTAAATATGAAGCTTTTTAATCTTTATTTTTGTTTATTTTTTGCCAGAGCTCTTGCTCTTCATATTACAACAAAACGCATCCCAATGCTGCAACAACTGCGCGAGGGCCTTGAGATATATGATTTTATCAAAGTCATGCAGAGAAAGCCACAGGAGTGTCACGATCTCTTCGTCATAGGATATGATGACAAAGTATGTAGAAATAAGCATTAAGCATTAATTATTATTTTTTTTTGTATGAGACAAACTACAAATATTCTAATCCATTTTTATGCTTTTCTTTTTGGTGTTTAGGTTGACGCCCATTACATTTCATCCCACCTGGCCCCAGAGATGAGTCCAAGTGGTTCGATTAAACAACTGAAAGAGTCAAAAATCATGGAATTCTTTCAAGATTTCCTCCTTGAGCTTGAAGGTAAGGACTAAAAAGTAGTATAATTTGTTATTTGATATCCATGTGTACATATGCTACTGTAGTTCATATTTTAAAAGGGTATACATAAACTAAAACATTCATACTAATTTCATCTCAATTTCTTCTGAAGACACACAACCAGAAGATGGGGCAGCAGGAGAAACCTTGCCTGTACCGGAAATAATGCAGTGGATGACTGGGCAAGCTCACAGGCATCTGCTTGTATCAGAAAGGGAGAAATTTAAAATAGTTATTAAATTTGACCACTGCTGTCTACAGCACATGCCTAACCACACTGTGTGCTACCCAATTGTTAGTGCTTGTACCAATACCATAACATTTTCCGTAGTACATATGGTAGATTATGAGTCTTTCAAAACTCTCTTGCAAACTGCTGTTACATATGGGGCAAGCTTTGACAGAGTGTAGCAAATCTGCTGAAACTGTCTACTGTTGAAACCTGTAGTTTCATTGATTCATGTTTACCAAAGCATTATTACTTACAATGTTCACTCTTTACTTTACTCTTTAAAATGCATGCAAGGCAAAATAATATAAATTTGTATTTGGTGTACATTGCCAAAAAAAAAGTTTCTTGTAGTGGGAGCCACAGACAATTTATTATGAAAAAGCAAGTTCCTTATAGTGTAACAATGCATTTTTCATATTCTCATTGAAGGCACAACATGTATTAGTTCAATTACCTTAGTACATCAAAATCAACTTAATAAATCACATTTCAGACGAACCTGACAGCAGGATTTCTTTTTTTTGTAGTTTGTCAAACAGCACATCATCTATCTACATAGTTTAAATGTTTACACTTTCATTCAAGACAACACATACATAGATTTATATTTCTTCATTGTTTAGTCTAGGCTTCAAAGGATATCTATTTATGACATTAAATTTAAAGCTAATTCACGCTTGCTTGTAAGTAGATGTCATAACCAAAACAAGTGGACTCAGCAGCGGGGTTCACTTGATTCAGTACAATAGCAAGATCTTCTGGTGACAAGGGGCAAGTTATCTCTGGGACAATGACTCCATGCTCAGAGTCAACACTCTGTGGATTCTGGAAGTCCTCAGCTTGCAAGATCTGACATTTGGGGGGGGGGGGGGGGGAACACCAGTCATTGATTACAAGGACAATCACCTAGCAAAAGGTGTTTTTTTTTTTTTTTTTTTTTACCTAAGCCTATACCTCTGCGAAATCAGGTTCTGACACAGATGCTTGCAACATCCCAATATTCCAAAGCTGATTGGGTGACAAATTTCCCTCCGTTCGCAGCGGATGATCATTCCACATCTCTGTGAAATGCTGCAAATCATTGTGTATTCTGGGGATGAAAACAAACCCCACACAGAAAAGGTGAACAACATTGGACAGGTCAACGAATCCCTCCTCTTCCAAGCAGTGGAGCACATTGTAGTAGCTTGATGTTACTGCAGTCCAAACATCTCTCCATAGCCGTTCCACTCTTAAGACAGAGAAAAGTGTGAGGTGCTGATTTAACTGCAAAGCATTTTAAAACATATTACATAAGATAAAAAAATGGTGTACAAAGTATTGGGTAAATTTTTTTTAACTAATAATAATACATTTTATTTAAAGGTGCCTTTCAGAGCACTCAAGGACACCGTACAGTAGAGTAATAACATAACACAAAATGATGAATTTTAGTATTTTATTACATTTTTTGTAAGAACAATAGATTAACCATTCTTTCATATTGAAATACCTGTGGTTATGCACACTTTTGCCAGCAATAAAGCTGCCACAACCAGTTCCTCGCACAGTAAACATGCACCGAGCAATGTCAACATTCTCCACCCCTTGGTCTGCTCGTACTCTTAAAACAGTCAAAAAGATATGTTCATTATTAGAAATATTATGTGAGACCCTGGAGCACAAAAGCAGTCACAAGTAGCACAGGTATATTTGTAGCAATAGCCAACAATACATTGTATGGGTCAAAATTATATTTTTTTCTTTTATGCCAAAAATCATTAGGATATTAAGTAAAGATCATGTTCCATGAAGATATTTTGTAAATTTCCTACCATAAATATATCAAAACCAAATATTGCTCTATCCTAACAAACCATACATCAATGGAAAGATTATTTATTCAGCTTTCAGATGATGTATAAATCTCAATTCTGAAAGATTGACCCTTATGACTGGTTTTGTGGTCCAGGGTCACAGATGTGTTGGCTTCAAGAGCCTTGTGATTTCTGCAGGTATCATCAAATCTAATTTAATGCTTTTTAATGGCATAATTATGATCTCTTTTATAATATCAGTCTTTAAATGCAATATATTTAAAGTGTACCTGAAGTATACTTGCAATAGTTCAACTTTAACACAATCAAATATACAGCATATATTTAGTTAGACTTCAGCACTACTTCCACACAATTCTTTAAATTAAACTAAATTTAAATTAAAAGTGTATTAAAATATAAATCTATTTGTAGAATACTTAGCACAAAATAAATGTATACGTTCTGGATGCTGAACCTCACTAACCACATTTTTGATGCTTTAACAGAAATTAAAGTAATTTATTTGTTTACATTACATTTGGATAAAACTAGAGCTGTGCGATTCTGGATAAACTGAGAATGGAGAATAACAATTTTGTTTTTAAAACGGAGATCACTATTCTCCCACCAACAGTTGACTAAACAAAATACCAATTAATTTACTATAGTTTTTAGAAAAAAATAGTCTATTCATAAAATATATTCAATATTTAACTGTTAAAAAGTTTAAGTTGAACAAATGATTCAATAACTGGCTCATAAAGACTTCACTTGATTCATTCCTGAATGAATTAACTTTTTTTTTTTGAATGAATCTCTTTTTATTGAACTTGAACTTGTCTCCACCTGCTGGTATTAAGTTGTTATTGATTTTCATTATTAGAAATTTGAGGCCCTATGATTAATCAGTTCCAAAAATAAAGGCAAAACCAGTCTAATTTGAAAGAAAACAAGCTTACAAAAATAATGAATCCAATATTTGGTGATATAGCATAACAAGAGATTTATAAGCTATTTTTTGTGGGCCGGTTATTTTTGACCAGGAAAACCACAAGTGTGATTTTTTCGCAATTAAAAAAAAAAAAAAATCCTTTTCAAAACAAATTTCTTGGTTAAACATTAGAGCATGCTAGTGTGATATAGATGAAGGAAATACATTTGTGTGGGATTTCTCGCATTATAAAAGTTAAACTTGCGTGAATGGTTTAAACTATACACAATCCCACACCAATATTCAAGCCGTTAAATATGATATGAAATATGAAATGCAGTTGCAAATGGACTTTGCTTTTCATTTGAAATTTTGCAGTCAAACGGTAACGCAAGATTTGCAACTCCATCTGGATTATGTCACAATTTATGCATCCACATATGGAAAAATGCAATTGAAAATACTATATGCAGTTCCTTTCGAAAATTGCCCTAAATATTCTTCCACATGATACCTTATGAAATGTCTAAAGTATAGTCATAAGGCCTTCACTACCAGTGGGACCATTTTGTGAAAAATTTGTGAGAATCATTCTACATAATCAGCATACCTTGATGGCCATCCATGTTTTGCCACTCCATCCATGAAAAGCCCAAAAACTGTTCTGGCTTTGTTATTACCAGCAACATCCAGGTAAAAGATCTGTTCAGGAGTGTGACACAATGGTTGTATATTACTATGTAAGATATACAAGAGTAGTAGTATACAGATTAGATAAGGGATTAATGATCAAATAATCACCTTCCTTGAAAAGCCATCAACAGCCCCAAAAACCACAATGTTGTACCTATTGAAAAAAAAAAAAAACGTAAAAAAAAAAAATTCCAGCATTTATTTACACTATTTATTAAAAAGTTTGGGATTGGTAAGATTTTTTAATGTTTTTAACATTAAAGGGATAGTTCACCCAGATGAAAATTCTGTCATTAATTACTCACCCTCATGTCTTTCCAAACCTGTCAGACCTTTGTTCATCTTTAGAACACATCAATTAAGATATTTAATGAAATCAGAGAGCTTTCTGACCCTCCACAGACAGCAAGGGTCCTACCATGATCAAGGCACAAAAAGGTAGTAAGGACATCATTAAAACAGTCCATGTGACATCAACCGTAATTTTATGAAGCTACGAGAATACTATGCATGCGTTGTTTATGTGCAGATGAAAGCACACACATACATAAAGTATTCACGCACTCGTGATACTCTCTAAAATGGTGCTAGGGTGATGCGGAGGAGAAGAATTGTTGAATAAAGTCGTTATTTTTGTTTTCTTTGCACACAACGTATTCTCAGCTTCATAAAATTACGGTTGAACCACTGTTCTAAAGATGAACGAAGGTCTTACAGGTTTGGAACGTGGAATGAGGGTGAGTAATTAAGGACATAATTTTTCATTTATTTGATCCAAAATACTGTAAAAAAGTAATATTGTGAAATAGTGTTACAATTTAAAATAATGGCACACTTGAAATAGTTGACCCTGGGTGACCCTAAACCCCGGGTAAAAGTGCAGTGTAAAAAGCCATTATGTGAATATTTTAAAATGTAATTAATTCCTGTGATCAAAAGCTGAATCATGTGACACTGAAGACTGGAGTAATGATGATAAATATTCAGCTTTGATAACAGGAATAAATTACATAATAAAATATATTAAAATAGAAAACAGTTCTTTTAAATTGTAATAATATTCCAGAATATTACAAATAAATGCAGTAAAAAATCTTATAGATCCCAAACTTTTGAACAGTAGTGTATAATGAGATTTAAGCCTGGTTTCACAGACAGGGCTTAGATTAAGCCAGGATTAGACCTTAGATCAATTAGGACATTTAAGTAGCTTTAAAAAAAAAATAAAAAAAAAAATACATTACTCGTGTGCATCTTGAGACAAAACAATGGCAATGACTATTTTAAAATGTTACTTACTTACACAAACTTACTTTCAGTTAAAACGGCTCAAACATGCATTTTAGTCTGGGACTAGTCTTAAGCCTTGTCTGTGAAACTGGGATATAGTGATATAACATCAACATCATAAATGACACAAGACAAATGTATGGTATGGCTAATAAAAATATTTAAAATGACCTTATCAGCTTGTGATTAGTGTCTATATGGACAAGAGACAAAGGAGCAGGAACAGAGTATGTACGTCTTGCGATGCATGACAGCTGGACCATCCTTGAAAGTACCCCTGCACCATCCACACGTTGCAAAGACATCTTCACTCTTCTCCATGTAACTCGATGTCCCATTGCTTGTAGAGATCCTTTTACCAGCCTGTATCCAGCATGAGGCATTCTTGTCTTTATAGATCTAACTTTCTGATCAAGCTCATGATCAGAAATATCAGAATAGCTGCTCCTGACAGAAAGACTTTCCTCTTTCATTCGCCTATGTAAGGTTGATCTTGAAATGCCATGCACTTCAGCCAAAGAGGCCAGCGGTAAGTGCATGCTGAGTAAGTCTTGGAGCATCTCCTTTTGAATGTTTAATCTGGGATGCCCCACACTTCCACTCCATTCAGCCACAGCTACATTGTCCAACGATGGAGGGACAATACTCTGAGAAAGGTAATTGGAGATAACTTCAGATAACTGTTCTAGAGCATCCACTACACACTGGGGAATGTCTATATATGCTGATCCAGCCCGGAGAAACTGTAACTCCTGACAGCATATGAAATTAAGATATTCAAAATCAATGGGCTGTCTATTAATGATGGAACCAATTCTATCCACAGACCTCTGTAAAATCTGCCACCACGTTGTCCTGCAAAGAGAAAAAAACATTTAAATACAAAAATACCTAATGTAACAATTCTATAACATTCAGAAGCATGTATATTTAACTGTGTACTTAGTTTTTGGCTTAAAAAAACAAATTCAGTTCATAGGCCTTTATCACACTTCCACTTCTTTCAAATAGTAGCGTAGAAAACTTCCGTTGCAGCCTGTATCAATGTCTGTGCCCATAGCATGAGTGTGTTGTGATTTATTTATGTGAAATTCACATCTTCTAAAGACACCAAAATCAGTTTACAATCATTAATAGAGTATTTTAAAAACCAAGGAAGATGATTTCTTGATATTCCAACGTATATTTCGTGACTTTAAGGGGAGTGCACAAGCCACACTGTATGTGTATGTGCAACACTTCAGAGTCTGACCACCTTATTTTATTACAGAACTGCAAGAAAACAATACAAACAGCATATCACATTAATATGATCAAATTAAAGGTTTGGTGGGAAATGTATTGTATTAAACAATAATGCTCAGATTTGTATGCACTTACTTTACAATGCAATCCTCAATAATTATATACAATTAAAGTTGTTAAAATAAACTAATATTTCCAGCCCATAGAGGATTATTCCAAAATAACAATATTCATCATCATAAATGAGTCCATATCCTCCGTGATTGAGTGCACTGATTGAATAGCATTATACTGTATACAAAAACGGGAGGTTAATCATAATAAATATACTGCAAGATTAAACAAAATAATATAAACAAATAATTGTGAATCACTTCGATTATTCCTCTGGGAGTAATTTAAGCAGTTTGCTGCTATTCATTAATATCATGACGGGCAACAATGGCGCTGACAATCGCGTCGATCAGATAATGTTACACATTAAAATGAAGGATGACATACATAATAGGGTGTCAGTACATAATAATTGCGACGTCCAACTAAATTACAATGACAATAATGACAACTAATGACAACTAATGACAATAATGCAGGTGCAAATTCCTTTATGCTATAATCGGAGCCGGATGTGACTCGCTAAAGGTGATAAAGGTTTACTGACCACAAATTATAATCGCTTAATTTCTTTACTTAAAGGTACACTATGTAACTGCTGGTGCTCTAGTAGCGTTGCCAACTTCAGAAAGGAAAAATACGGTACAATCGCGTGTATGTATTTTATGTATGTGCCTAACGTTATGTTAATTAAACTATACACACACACACACACACACACACACACACACACACACACACACACACACACACACACACACACACACACACACACACACACACACACACACACACACACACACACACACACACACACACACACACACACACACACACACACACACACACACACACACACACAAACAGCTCGCTAATCAAAGACTATAGAAACTTGTAGCTAACGTACTGTTGGCTAATCAAATCTATTCAGTGGTATCACCAACTACAGACGGGCTTAGCTAACGTTATGTATTTAGGTGGGGGAGCATGAGAAGAGAGAATAATTAAGTTCACTCGTCACTAAATTTGTTGAAATTCTGAATTTTGATGTTAAATTAGTTAACTTACCCAGTAAAGGAGCGGTTGCTGGCCATTGCTGCTAGAAGCTCGCTCTTCTGTCAGACTGGCGTCAGTGGCGAGAAAGCGTAGTGGGCGTGGTCAACCTGTCACTTCAATCGAGAGTGGCCAATAGAAAAGGGCCTTTCATCCTGGTGCGTAGAGACCGCCCACTGACACACAGCTTCACTCGCAAGCAAAACTTTTCAACTCGCAAACAAAAGTTTTAGACCCGCAAAAAAAGACGGCAGGAAAGAGAGCAACATTTGTGGATTAGTGATGAAAAGTTTTTGAAGTGCACACAAAAATATATATGTTTTAAAGATTTACACGCACTGCAAATTATTTTGTTTTCAATTACTTTAATTTTGAACCTTAAGAAGACTTTTTTTTGCAACTTTTATTTTTTAATTACAAACTAATTAGTTTTGCTATCAAACACAGAATTGTTGTTTGAATAATAAAGACACAAAAATAATTCCATACAAATGCAGTACTGTTGAGTAACCCTTATGAAAAATAACAATGGTTTTATTATAATAAAAGTGTAGTAAATTTTTTTTTTCTTTTGCATATTGATTACAATTTATATAACCAGTTTTACTACAAATACAATGGTTAAACTATGGTTAGTGTAGCAAGGCCATGGTTAATTTGTGATTATCATGGTTTAATAGTAACCAAATGTTTTTTTATTTGTATAACACTATGGTTAATTTTCGTAAACGCAAGTGCGACCTGATTACGTCATAAATATGATAATTAAGCATATATCAAGTTGAATTGTTATATAAAGTTATAAGCATGTTTATAAAAACAAGTTTTGTAATAACAATTATTTCGGACCTTTTGACGTTAATGATAATTCCCATTCGGACCTTTGAATGTAAACTTTGAGAACCCCTGGTATAGACCTTTATTTACACAGCACATTTTATTGTACACTAAGGTACGGAAGTAATAATAATAATAAACTTAAAAATTTAAATTCGCGTACACTTAAATGTACACGCATAATTAAATTTAAACATTAAAAATCTAAAGTAGGGCCTATACTAAATAAAGTGGAAGAGTGAACGTGTAAAAGTTAGTAAATAGTGCAATACGAATAATCGCATGAGATAACTGTTAATTGGCAGTATATGGATGCATAATGCTTCCGTTGCTCCGCATGTGTGTGTTAACTGTCCATTTTTTGACGCCCCAACTCTTCGAGGAACGTTTTGTGCTGATATTACGTGTTTGAGCGACGTTTGTTTACGTCGTGTGTATGTGTCTCTGCAGCAGCAGCACTTCCGCTCTGAGAGGTGCGCGTCTACGGACACACGCCGACACAAAGATAGGTACACAAGCCTCCAAACCTTACAATATACCTCCTATTTATATTATACTTCCCTCAGCGGTGCGTTCGGGTGCCCTTGTTCTCGTCTGTACGCTATGGCTCAGAAACATTTCTCCGTCGACGGTAAATTAAGACAAGTGTGAGCCTACAGAGCTGACGACACGTTTACCGTGTTTTTACCACATCCCTTCACGGCGTTTGTGGGATGGAGTGAAGTTTGAGTTCGATGAACGCGACATCGAGGCGTGTTTGTGCTCCACTTCATTCGGTTTAATCTCTTGTCACAGATCTCTTGTGAACGGATTCAGTTTCTTTCGGGATGAGCGTTACAATTGTGTAACGGATTGACGTTTAGAGCTGTTTTCACGGTCATTTCATGCTGAAATGCGTAGTAATCACACGCTGTGTTGTTGATTATGGAGTTAAAAGGTCAAATAAATCGCTTGATACATGGCTTACTTTGTTGCACACTTTGCGTCGTTACAGCTTAACTTAACGGTGTTACGTGCGTGCGTCGACATGTTACGTTCACACCAGTGGTGTGTGTGTGTGTGTGTTTCTCTCATAGATCGGGATGTCGGATGAGGACTCGCGTGCCAGCTCTAGTTCAGCCTCCTCTTTCTCCTCTTCTTCCATCCATCAGCAGCAGGAGAAAGACACACCTGGGAAAAAGAGAGACAACAAAGCCAACATGAGCAAGACCTCCAAACTCCTCTCTACCAGCGCCAAGAGGTGAGGAGACACCGTTCTGGGCTGTTTCCCAAAAGCATCTTAAGCTTAAGTATGTCGTTGACCCATTGAAACCAATGGAGCTATGATCAACTTAGGCTTACAATGCTTTTGGCAAACGCAGCCCTGGGTCTTGTCCCAAAGCCAAGGCAGAGCTCAGTTAGTCAGCAACGGTTTTTGTATACAAAGAAACTGGATTCAGACAGAGCTCAATGGCACATACATTCTGTGTGAAATTATTTAAAAGAGCTTTCAACTAGCCTTAAAGTCCGTGTGAAATCAAAATGGATTATATTTATTGTGTTAGTGCACATTGTTATTTTTGTGGTGAACAATTCATCCATGTAAGTCAATGCACAAAAAAAAAAATGCCTTAATAATCTTTAATACATATCTGAAAATGCTACTCCCCGCATAAATTATGGGCCTTTTCTGATGACATCAGTTTGACGGCTTGGGCATGAGCATGACATTCTTAACCACGCACCCTCCAACTGTTGAGGTGTGTTCGACTTGAAGCGGCGCTGCGCAGAATGACATCAAAGTACCGCGAGAGCAATTAGAAAGCAGACGGATCCTTATGCTTTCGAATCGCTCGCGCGATACTTTGATTTCATACACTGATCATTCTGCGCAGCGCTGCTTCAAGTCGAACGCACCTGTTGTGTTTATTTCTGAATGAAATGCCTACTTTACTACATCCAATCAATTCGCAGTAGAAAAAACAAGCCATGCCCTCTATTTTCCTCATTCAATATTCTGTTTCTCTTGGAAGTACGTCACAATTAGGGGTCGACCGATTATCGGCGCCGATATTAAGCATTTTTACGATTATCGATATCGGCCATTTTCAAAACAGATTTGCCGATAATTTTTTTTTTTTATGCAAACAAACATACTATTTACAGGTGACATTATTTAGTGGTGAATAAATAATACAGGTGAAATTATAAAATTTTTAAATGCACTATTTGGCTCCGATGCAGCCTGTCTGAGCTCAACACTCTGTGGCCTAGAGCAATCTCCGCCCACCGCTCATCTGATATTTAGGGAGTCACGAGTCCGACCAATCAACGCGGAAAACTGAAGGCAGTCTCACACCGAAAGCGCTTGCTAACTGGAGCTGCGTCAGTGATCACGCATCAGTTGTCTCTCAAAGGTAAGGCAGCAGCAGACGTTGCAATAAATCACAATCCACTACACTGAAGTTGCAAAACACCTCAATATAACCTATGATGTCCGCGATGCGGAAAATGCGGGCGGAATCGCGGAATGCAGTCATATAATGGAATTTACCGTATAACGCGGAATGTCATGGAATTTGTCGAAGTTTGGATGAATTAATCAAAAGTAGGTCAGTACACTTAAATCGACTCGCGCTATGGACTAGTATCTATAAATATTAAGCCGCAAAAACACTATTTAAATATGAATCCTGCATGTTCTGCATCTCTGTTAATGAATGACACAGACGTGCGGTTTCATTTACTGCACACATACACACTGAATAGCGTGTGATGCTCGCGGTGTTTTCAGCATCTGCCGTCTCACTAAATGAGGACATAAATACATGAACAACATCCCCAGAACTGCTCGGAGAGTCACTTCATGAGCATTTGACCGTTTCATTCGAGTAAAACTATCGTCGTATCATATATACATAGGCTACAGAAACTTAAAAGGTCCTCATGGCAACCTGTCAAAATATAAGTTCGGTTTAGCCGAATATATTACTGTGGTGCAGTAGAATATACGTAATACAACTACAACAATTATTACAACTTTTGTTGAGAATAATCACACAATACGCTATTTCTTCCATGTTTTAATTTTAATAGTAAACTCATTTGTTTGCCAAAAATAAAGTCTAACTCATTTGTTTTATGCCTTCATTTGCACTGTACTGTAAATTAAAACCAACGGAAATGTTGTTGTTATTAACAGTTTTCAGAATTAAAGACATGTTTAAAAGCATTTAAAGAACGTTTTTTGTCAGAGCTCTTGTTATTATTAATTTTGGCATTCATTTTAATTTTTACACCAGACACGTATATCGGTTCAAAATATCGGGTATCGGTCTACTTGATCTGTAATAATCGGTATCGGCATCGGCCCTGAAAAACACATATCGGTCGACCCCTAGTCACAATACGGATTAGGGCTGCACTATATTTTGCATGCTATAGTCATGCGCATCTAGTCAGTAAAGACGGTTCTCTAATTAGCGCTAAATCTCAATAACCTGTTTTCTGATGGAGCGGCATTTAATAAAGAGAGCCGTTGATCGCTGACAAGCTACGCAATTCAAAATCGAATGCGATTTATCTGCGATTATGAGTGCAGCTCTAATACGGAAGTAAAAACGGTCGCAAACTTTTGGTTCACGACGACTTTTAAGATAAGCAAATATTTTATGACTACAGTGATTGTTTCAAAATTGAAATGAAAGCTGTGATTTAAGAAAATATCGTTCTTATTACTGCTCCGTCAGACAAGCACCAAACCGTTTTTTGGGTGGTGTAGGTACTAGTAATGGTCCTTTTTTGTTTAAATGAATAAACAAACAAAAAAATGTGTAAATAGGAAAGGGAAAAAAACAACAACCTAAAAAGCCATAGTTTATTGTAAAATATACCAAAGAAAAAAATCGCACTTAAGTGTATGCCTAATATGTTGAAAACATTTCTGGTAATGTTTCTTGTTACATTCAGTAAATTACATAATTTATTTTAAAGTAGTGCTGGTCAATGATTAATCGCATCCAAAATAAAAGTTTTTGTGTACATAGTATATGTGTGTGAACTGTGTATATTTATTATGTGTATATATAAATACACACACATGCACAGTGTTGGGAAGGTTACTTTGGAAATGTAATAGGTTACAGATTACAAGTTACCCTACTTAAAATGTAATAAGTAGTGTAACTTTTCAATTACTTTATAAAAGTAAAGTAACTGATTACATTTGATTACTTTTCTAAATTTCTAATATTTTCAACTATTAATCATTTTCAAACATGCAAAGCAGGCAGGGTTAAACTTACAGTAGAGTTTAACACTAATTACTGTCAGACTCTCGAAAGCCTTCATCACTTTAGCCTTGGCACCTTCATCACTTAATTATAATTAAGATTATAATATTTTAATTTTAAAGGAGATGTTGGATGCAAAATATTTTCATTTGCATATAAGTGTGTCTTTGCAGTGTGTGGACACAACAACCCTACAATGGTAAAAATTCACTCCTTTTTTGATCCCCCCAAAAGCCTAAACAGTCTCAATTATCAAGCAATTTTGATTTTGTAGTGAATAACCAGCGCTCTCTCCGTCCTCAATACCACGACTGAGGTGAGACCCTTGTGCAAGGCACCGAATCCCCAACTGCTCCCCGGGTGCCGCAGCATAAAAGGCTGCCCACTGCTCCGGGTGTGTGTTCACGGTGTATTTGTTCACTGCTGTGTGTGTGCACTTTGGATGGGTTTAATGCAGAGCACAAATTCTGAGAATGGGTCACCATCCTTGGCCACACGTCACTTTACTTTCACTAAATTAGTTTATGTCTGGCTGCGCAAATCATTTTACTCCAGACTGCTTTCTGAATAAGGGCCAATTCAAGGCAAGTTTTGTTAAAAAGTTCAAACTAAAGGATGGATCAGCAACCATTGTTCATGATCCAGCTGCACCTCCAGAAGAAGTAAGTCTCCCACTTTATATTTTTTTATGATTATCTGCAAATCGCCTTTGCTCTTCCACAGAAGAGAGTGGCGGGGTGAGCAGAGCTCATTAACATGTAAAGAGATATGCACCGAAACGAGTCGCTGTGTTCTTTTACACGCCCACCGAGACCATTTCAAGATTACCCTAAAGAATCATACCCACTTGTGGAAAATAGGCATCCGATGTCCCCTTTGAAGCACAGCCACCTCAAAATCAGACTTACTTCAAAATCATTATGAGGTTAAATACAGATTTAAAATCATAACAAGAAATTGTTTAATAGCTATGATATTGATTTTAAAATCAAATCTTTGCATAGCTATGAGATGAAACACTTGAATCTAATGATGCCTTAGAAAAAACAGTTAATCTTAAAAAAAGCATATACATAAACCCATATAGGAAATATAAGACTTATCGGAAAACCATGATATACATTTCTGAAAAATTGGTGCTTCATATTTTAGAGCAGTCACTGCAATTTATGAAATAAATCAGTTAAATCTGTATGTGGGAGTGTGTGTGAAAAAATCAGATGTAACCCTCTGTGTAATCCTTAACATTTTCATAAGTAACTGTAATTTAATTACACATCTTTTCTTAGTAACTGTAACTAATTACAATTACTTTTATTTTGTAATTAAATTACGTAATTCCGTTACATGTAACTAGTTACTCCCCAACACTGCACATGCATGTGTATATATCTAAGAAAAATAGGTTATCAACCCTCTACATTGCGAGTAAATCACTCGCATATGCAACTAATCTTTACTCTGGGCGACTAAATGATTTCTAATATTAGCCAATGGACAATAAATGCTCAGATTTTATTCACCAGTGTGTGAGTTGGAGGCTATGTATAAGTTTAGCACAGATATATTTTCACTCTCCGAACACACTGACTGAGTACTTCAGAGTTTTGCTCTCTGTCTAACGATCTGTGCTATTTTTCATTTAATCTCAATGATGCGCAGCGCACCTGTGTTTGACTTACCTTGAACTCTAGACACACGACTCGCCATCACTTTGGTGAGAGCAGAGAGAGCAAGAGAGTCTAACATACATGCAGAATTGACGCTCTACATGTTAACGATATTCGTTGTTGTATTTTCCTGTCAAAATAAAGGAGTTCCTTCGCATTTTTTCAGCTTTTAAGAACTGCCGGGTTTTCCGGTAGTGGGTGGAATGAATGCGCAACGGCAATCTCATTGGCTGTTGCTCACCTATTATTGTCCCTGTTTTGATTTTAGCGAATCAGTTCGAGTGAACACACACAACCTAATTAATATTCACGAATCCAGCAGTTCATTAATCCTTTGTGCGTTTTATACTGTTCTTATTGTCAGAATTCTTCTTTTATTATTATTATTGTCTTATCAGTATTATTGTTAGTTTTTTCCATTTGTTTTTACAGAAACACCGAACGACCAAAAAAGCACCACCACTAGTCCTAAATTCAGTTAAAATGTCTATGCATTCATACATGGTTACTAAGTTTGAATTACTAAAGTTCTATCATTAAATAATGCCTACAAAACCACCTCTGGCTCTGCACCCCTTTACCTAAATTCATTACTTCAGACTTATATGCCCTCTAGAAGCTTGCGTTCTGCAAGTGAACGACGCATTACTGTACCATCCCAAAGAGGCACAAAATCACTTTCACATACTTTTTCATTAACTGTTCCCATCTGGTGGAATGACCTGCCTAACTCAATCCGAGCAGCTGAATCCTTACCCATCTTCAAGAAACGGCTAAAAACACATCTCTTCCATATTTATTTGACCCTCTAATTCTAGCACTCTCTATTCTAAATGTATTTTATCTAATCTGTCTTCTTTTTATTTAAAAAAACACAAACATTTGACCCTCTATCAATTGCATATGTATTCTCTAACTGCTAGCTTTTCTTGTAAAACTAACACTAAGTTAAATTTTTCTATATTTTACATACTAGTTTCTGAAAAAATCAAATAAAAAACAAAAAAATCTATAGAATATTTTTCTAAATATACACTGTATGTTTGCGTCTTTATATATACATAATACATGTACACACACATTATGTACACAAATTTTATTTTGGATGTGATTAATCTTTACCCAGCACTAATTTAAAGCCTATATATTTTTTTTTAATTAAGAAATTAGCTTTAAAAAATAAAAGCAGAGTAGTTTGCATCACCGGATATCACAACTGGTCATTTAAGATTTTCATTGTAAGCAGTTGACAAATATTAAATGTTTGACTACCTACTTCACATTTTTTTCATTGTTAAAAGTGAAGCGTCACACTGGAATTCATGCTCTTCTTGTGTAAACCATAAAGCCTTCGTTGATTTTATTGGTCATCTCAGTCATTTTGATATTAACAAGCACTATTAGAGTGCTGAAGGAGACCAAATCAAAAAATGAACATTTAAAATGTTTTGTCATTCGAACAATACAGAGCGGTGCATCATAAAAAAAATTAAGTATTGAGGGGAACAATGTGACCTTATCTTATAATTGGTGGTTACTGGCCTGCTATCGGATGGCATTTAACCTTTCATCAACCTCAGAACCGCACACACAGGATTGTGGGATATCCTGCATTCGAAAGCTGACCAAATGAAGCAATGTTAGTAGGCAGGATGTTGCATTTGTAAATGCCTTAATGGCCATAATGTTATCTTGCCTGGTTTCAGACAGCAGCTTTCACTTTTAAAGAGCTAAACTCCAGAAAACATATTTGATAACACAACAAACATGCTCTTCTAGAATAATTTGGTACCTAGAAATGCTGTTTAGGTAAACGGCTTGAAAGGTTTTTAGTAGGGTTGGGTACCGAAACCCGGTACCAACATGGCACCAGTACCTATGGAACCGGTATGTACCAAATCAGAACGCAGATTTCGGTGCCTCATTTCGGTGCCATGCCTGAGCAATCGGTTGAAATATTTGTCCTTTGTTTCTCCGAAACGGACGTTAGCATCATCACCGGCACCACACGTGCAAAATAATTTCCCGACTGAGAAAATGCACATGAACTCAATTCGGAAAGCTCTAATAATACAAGTCCAACAAATCTTTGTAGTAACTCGAGTGTGCGGTTTTCACATTCTGACTTAAAAGCACAACTCAGGGAATGAGAGCATCCGAGGAGCGCGTGAATGCAGTAATTACACTTGCTCTGACGACCTTCCACTAACTAGCTAAGCTACTACTACTCCATAGGCTACTAATACATCGATTAGCAATGGATTATAAATAAACTTAATTATTATGAAAATACCAGAGATGGCTTGAATAACACAGATAAACTATGCATTGTCGTAGTCGAGTGTTTATTGTATTTATTTTATCATTCACAACGTTTATATCTTATGTTTACTTATCCCTGTGGAAAAAGAGTTTGCTACTTCTGTGACTGGATCTGTGAATTTTCTGTGCGAGGGTGCCTTCTAGTGTCCAGTATGAATTAAAAACACATCACCCCCCAGTTTCACAGACATAGCTTGAACCTTGTGCTAGACTAAAATGTAATTCTTAGCTGTTTTAACTGAAATAAACTTGCACCGACTGATCCTAAAATATATCAGTGCATTTGTTTTGTCTCAAGATGCACCCCAGTAATGTTTTTTTTTTTCTGAGCGTGTTAATAAAAATTACTTAAATGTCATAATTGAACTATGATCTAATCCTGGTTTACATTTACATTTAGTCATTTTGCGGATGCTTTTATCCAAAGCGACTTACAATTGGGGAATACGTAAAGCGATTAATCTTGAAGAGGCAAACAGACAGAGGAAGTGCCCATAACACCAAGTCTCAGGCATTGTTCAAATAAGTACAAGCTAGCAAGGGAAGGGAGAGAAAGAGAAAGATGAAATGAAAAAAATGAATAATCAAATTTTTGATAAAGAGAGGTGTAGTCTAGGGTTAATCTAAGCCCTGTCTGTGTGTCTGTGAAACCGGGCCCATGTGTTTAGTGCTAATGGCCAATCCAATTATTATTTGGTAATTTTTTTTTTTATAAGTATCGGTTCAGGCACCGTTTAGGCACCGGTACCATTTTAAAAGTATCGATTTGGCACCAGTATCGAAAAAACCCCAAACGATACCCAACCCTAGTTGAGACTGCTGTTATTTGATTCCACAGTTCTTTATCTAGATGTATTTGGATGTCAGAGTTCAGAGATGTTCATGGGAATCATGTGTCTTCTTTTAGGATTCAGAAAGAGCTGGCTGACATAATGTTGGACCCGCCACCAAACTGCAGGTGAGGAAATGCTTTGGAGCTCTTTGACTTTGATATTCTCTGGTTGCATTAGTGGGTATCAGTGTTTGGATGTTTAAGAAATAAACTGCATGTGGGATCTAGGGGTCGACCGATATGTGTTTTTCAGGGCCGATGCCGATACCGATTATTACAGATCAAGTAGACCGATAACCGATATTTTGAACCGATATACGTGTCTGGTGTAAAAATTAAAATGAATGCCAAAATTAATAATAACAAGAGCTCTGACAAAAAACTTTCTTTAAATGCTTTTAAACATGTCTTTAATTCTGAAAACTGTTAATAACAACAACAACATTTCCGTTGGTTTTAATTTACAGTACAGTGCAAATGAAGGCATAAAACATTAATTTAATTTATCTTTTAATCAAATGAGAGTTAGACTTTATTTTTGGCAAACAAATGAGTTTACTATTAAAATTAAAACATGGAAGAAATAGCATATTGTGTGATTATTCTCAACAAAAGTTGTAATAATTGTTGTAGTTGTATTACGTATATTCTACTGCACCACAGTAATATATTCGGCTAAACCGAACTTATATTTTGACGGGTTGCCATGAGGACCTTTTAAGTTTCTGTAGCCTATGTATATATGATATGACGATCGTTTTACTCAAATGAAATGGTCAAATGCTCATGAAGTGACTCTCCGAGCAGTTCTGGGGATGTTGTTCATGTATTTATGTCCACATTTAGTGAGACAGCAGATGCTGAAAACACCGCCTTCAGTATGTATGTGTGCAGTAAATGAAACCGCACGTCTGTGTCATTCATTAACAGAGATGCAGAACATGCAGGATTCATATTTAAATAGTGTTTTTGCGGCTTAATATTTATAGATACTAGTCCATAGCGCGAGTCGATTTAAGTGTACTGACCTACTTTTGATTAATTCATCCAAACTTCGACAAATTCCATGACATTCCGCGTTATACGGTAAATTCCATTATATGACTGCATTCCGCCCGCATTTTCCGCATCGCGGACATCATAGGTTATATTGAGGTGTTTTGCAACTTCAGTGTAGTGGATTGTGATTTATTGCAACTTCAGCAACGTCTGCTGCTGCCTTACCTTTGAGAGACAACTGATGCGTGATCACTGACGCAGCTCCAGTTAGCAAGTGCTTTCGGTGTGAGACTGCCTTCAGTTTTCCGCGTTGATTGGTCGGACTCGTGACTCCCTACATATCAGATGAGCGGTGGGCGGAGATTGCTCTAGGCCACAGAGTGTTGAGCTCAGACAGGCTGCATCGGAGCCAAATAGTGCATTTAAAAATTAAATAATTTCACCTGTATTATTTATTCACCACTAAATAATGTCACCTGTAAATAGTATGTTTGTTTGCATAAAAAAAAAAATAATAAAAAAAAAATTATCAGCAAATCTGTTTTGAAAATGGCCGATATCGATAATCGTAAAAATGCTTAATATCAGCGCCGATAATCGGTCGACCCCTAGTGGGATCTGCTGCCTTCAGCAAAACAAGGTGCTATTAGCGAAATTACATTAGCGAAATTTAAGTGTGATCTGCAGACAATAGTCAAGTGTAGCTAAGTATGAAGCACATCTCACACAGAAGTCACTTTCAACCAAGCATATTTCTGTTGGTGAAGGAGCTGAGTCTGTGTGACTAACACCAGCAAAAAGATTGCATGGATTCCTACTGAAATGACTAAATTTCTCCCATGATATTTCACAGAGCACTGTTAAATGTGATGGCGCTTTAACTAAGTTGAGCTGTGGGTGATTTTCTCTTTGCGTTTTGTTCTTTTATTAACATTGATGAAGCACCAGTCTGTCACTTTAAGACAAAATATTGACACGCATCGGATTTTCTCCCTACTGTTCTCGTTCACTTTAAGACATAAACTGTGTTTAAGTGAATACTCTCCAAGCTGGCCGTTTTTACATATTTTGTGTGTATATGTGTGTAGGGAGGTACGAATGCGCACCGCTGTGAAGGGAAGAAAATTGTGCTAGAAGAAACGTGGCTATAATTAGTGATGCACCGAAATGAAAATTCTTGGCCGAAGCCGAACAAAATGAAAAATTGGGTCCGAAGACCGAACATGTTATTTCAAATTTTTTCTCCCCCATGTAGGCCTATTTTGCAATGTTTTTCACTATAGCAGAAATTAAATAGCCAAAATCTGCTTTTTACTCTTTTGTCCTGCTTTACAAAAATAAAAAAATAATTAAATTAACACTGAACATCTTTATACATCCTATCAGACATTATACCAACAAAGCACAATTTAACTTAAAATTAATAAGTTAGTAAAATTATATTTTTTTGGCCATTTTTGAGACCCCCCTTCTTGAATCAGGCTTGTATTTTTTTCTGTACAAATAAATGCAGCCTTGCTGAGCAGAAGAGACTTCTTTTAAAACATTAGAAAATATTACAGATCCCAATTCGAACACTATTGGTGAATGTTATAGTAAATGTATTAATACAGCTGTTGTGGGGTAATTATTGTTATCATTATTTTTGTCTTTATTTTACAGAACAAGAATAAAATTACAATAATAACATTTATGAATGTTGATGGAGCTTTTATTTTGGCGCAAATATGCAGGAACCAGGAAGATCTCATTGCTTCTGTTTGTTGACAACAGCATGCCGATATTTCTCTGATATATCTCATTATGAATTTGGGAAGATGTTTGTCACATGTATCACATTGTCTGACGCCTTTAAAAAATATATAAAAATTAGCAAATGATGAGTAAGTGTTTCAGCGCAGAATTTCCTCGCGCTTTGGACTTTGAACTAGGGGTCGACCGATATGTGTTTTTCAGGGCCGATACCGATTATTACAGATCAAGTAAACCGATATTTTGAACCGATATACGTGTCTGATGTAAAAATGAAAATGAATGCCAAAATTAATAATAACAAGAGCTCTGACAAAAAACGTTCTTTAAATGCTTTTAAACATGCCTTTAATTTTGAAAACTGTTAATAACAACAACATTTCCGTTGGTTTTAATTTACAGTACAGTGCAAATGAAGGCATAAAACATTAATTTAATTTATCTTTTAATCAAATGAGAGTTAGACTTTATTTTTGGCAAACAAATGAGTTTACTATTAAAATTAAAACATGGAAGAAATAGCGTATTGTGTGATTATTCTCAACAAAAGTTGTAATAATTGTTGTAGTTGTATTACGTATATTCTACTGCACCACAGTAATATATTCGGCTAAACCGAACTTATATTTTGACAGGTTGCCATGAGGACCTTTTAAGTTTCTGTAGCCTATGTATATATGATATGACGATCGTTTTACTCGAATGAAACGGTCAAATGCTCATGAAGTGACTCTCCGAGCAGTTCTGGTGATGTTGTTCATGTATTTATGTCCTCATTTAGTGAGACGGCAGATGCTGAAAACACCGCCTTCAGTATGTGTGTGTGCAGTAAATGAAAACCGCACATCTGTGTCATTCATTAACAGAGATGCAGAACATGCAGGATTCATATTTAAATAGAGTCTTTGTGGCTTAATATTTATAGATACTAGTCCATAGCGCGAGTCGATTTAAGTGTAAGCTACTGACCTACTTTTGATTAATTCATCCAAACTTCGACAAATTCCATGACATCCTGCGTTATACGGTAAATTCCATTATATGACTGCATTCCGCCCGCATTTTCCGCATCGCGGACATCATAGGTTATATTGAGGTGTTTTGCAACATCAGTGTAGTGGATTGTGATTTATTGCAACGTCTGCTGCTGCCTTACCTTTGAGAGACAACTGATGCGTGATCACTGACGCAGCTCCAGTTAGCAAGTGCTTTCAGAGACTGCCTTCAGTTTTCCGCGTTGATTGGTCGGACTCGTGACTCCCTACATATCAGATGAGCGGTGGGCGGAGATTGCTCTAGGCCACAGAGTGTTGAGCTCAGACAGGCTGCATCGGAGCCAAATAGTGCATTTAATAATTTCACCTGTATTATTTATTCACCACTAAATAATGTCACCTGTAAATAGTATGTTTGTTTGCATAAAAAAAAAGAATTATCGGCAAATCTGTTTTGAAAATGGCCGATAATCGGTCGACCCCTACTTTGAAACCTGGCACCGCGAGCTCGTGCAGCGGTGTTTGAATATATGCCATTCATGCATGTTTTAGAAAACATAACATTCTGTAGTTTATTTGCTAATCCATTTCACGATTTCAACCACAACAACCACCCCTTCCTCTTCTCATCGGAGACATGAGATGCAGTCTCTAGCTGTCAGTGTTTTGTGCTTGTAATGATTTTTGCGTCTCTCTCTCTCTCTGACAGTTTTAAATGCTTCCACACTGCAGACGTGTTTGCTGCATTAGTGCGCGCCTCTATTTGATCGCGTAACGTCATTGTTCGGTACAAATTATTCAGTCTTTTCGCTTATTCGGCCGAACACCAAAAGAGGTTTTTATTTTCGGCCGAACAATTTCGGTTGCCTAGCTATAATACTTAGAAGCCAAAAAAAAAATAATTATATAAACTTAGTTTAATATAACCGCCACAGGCCTAATGTATAAGCATATACTTTAATGGTTAGTTCTCTCTTCTATCATAAACAGGGCTTTCATGTTGTGCGTGCTGAAACTCTTCCACATGAACGCGATCTCGCTTCTGAATTGTGAATAGCAAAAATGCATCATAGACAAATGTTTGAATATTATTGCATATAAAAACAGCTTGCAACTATTGTAAGATAGAATTTGCAAGATAATGTGTATATTTAGCAATAATAAAGGTATGTGTTCTTAATTATTATTTTATTTTTTTTCATTTAGCAGACGCTTTTATCCAAAGCGACTTACAAATGAGGACATTATAGAAACAATTTCTCCAGTACCGATAGCAGAACCATTAACATCAGAGCTTATCGATACTCCGGTCTTATAATTTAGCCCCAAGACCGATTAAATATCGGGTTTCGGTACCCATTCCTACCCGTATGCACATAAACAACACTGATCCTCACAAATATCTCCAACACACACGAGTATCCATTATAAAACACTCGCTGTATTCAACTACGTGAATATACTGAGCTGTATTCAAGCAGAAATATTATGTTATAGTGATGAGTGTGTCGAGAGCGCAAAATACACTGTTCGTTTGTGCATCATTTATAATGGACACAACGCGCGCCTAATGCACGATCCTGTATGTCACTGTAATTATCTTCACCTTGATTACAATAGTCAGTCATCAAAACTTTAGGCTACTAGTTTGACACTGGCTTCTTTTATCCAGCTGAGAGCTGTAGTTTGTGCATCATATGAGATTTGAGACTCCGTTCAGTCTGTATTTCTCACAGCGCGATGAGAAATGTTTTGCTGTTCAGAAACACAGAATACGTAGAGAGGTGGTACTGTTTTTTATTTATAGGCTATATATTTTTTACATTACTTAACATGCGAGTAGGGATGTGCGATATGACGATTTTTGATCGTGGACGATAAAAATGTCTCCACAATCTGCTTTTGAAGAAATATCCTAGTTTCGTGCTACAGCGCACATTCTATAAGTTACAGTTATGGCATCTGACCGTCTCTATATAGTGTGCAACACGACATACAGCGGTAGAATTACTCTGACAGGACACTGCACTTATTCACGATCGCAAAAGTACATTATTTGCATACAAGCCTTGCCGGTTAAACGTTTCATTCGCGCGTTGGTCTGACGTCCGCTTTTTCTGAGAGCATACACCAGAAGCACGTGCACTAAAACCCTGTCAAACAGTGCCTGATTACTGAACGAAGTTATCATTTAAGCTAATACGGTCAACACACACAAGGTTTACATATAGACTTAGTTAGTTATGTCTAAAATGAAAGTTAACACAACAGCTGAGACAAACGGATGCGCGCCTGCATATTAGATGCGTGCAAGTCTTAAAGGGACAGTATTAAACATGCAGCCGACTGTCATTAAAGGGATAGTTCACCCTACAATTTAATTTCTGTCATTATTTACTCTTTCTCATGTTGTCCCAAACCTGTATTCATTTATTTCTTGTGCTGAACACAAAATAAGATATTTTGTTTAATCTGGGTAACCAAACAGTTGCTGGTCCACATTAACTTTGATAGTAGGAAAAATATGGAAGTCACCGAGTATCAGCAAACTGTTTGGTTTTCCTTGTTCCTCAAAATAGCATTTACATTCAGCAGAAGAAAGAAACTCACTTGGGTTTAAAACTACTTTTGAGTAAATTATGGTATAAAAATAAAACACCATGACAGAATCGACAGACATATGGAATAATTTTTATTTTTTGGGGGGACTATTCCTTTAACGTTAATAAAACAACAAAACAGAGAAAAATCACTCACTATTCTTTACATTTACATTTATGCATTTAGCAGACGCTTTTATCCAAAGCGACTTACAATTACATTCGGGTTATACATTTTTAATCCGTATGTGTGTTCTCTGGGAATCGAACCCACAACTTTTTGCACTGCTGACACAATGCTCTACCACTGAGCCACACAGGAACACTTGACTGAAATTATTCTTGACTGAAAAACTTTAATAAAGTTGCTTTAGGAATCAGTCTATATACATTTTTATTTTAACATTTGTTCATTCGGTTTCTTGAATGCTCCTGCTAAATACATCTATTTTACCTGGAAATAAAGCACAGTTTGTTTTACTTGTATATTATGTGTATTTGTAATCTGTATCTTTGTTCTTATATTTTTTTATAAGAAAGATAAAAATAAATTTTATCTTTGCCCACTTTAGCCTAAATTGGCCTCTGACCATCATGGCCTCCTAATCATCCCCATACACTGATTGGCTTCATCTCTCTGTGGTGGGCGTTCTGGCTCACTATGGCTGCCATCGCATCATCATCCAGGTGGATGCTGCACTTTGGTGGTGGTTGAGGAGATTCCCCCCCTTCTATGTAAAGCGCTTGGAGTACCCTTAAAGCACTATATAAATGTAACAAATTATTATTATTATAAATATCTGCCATTCTTATTTTTTTCCTTTTTTGTTACCTTGAAAGGCTTTATAATAGGGAAATTAGTTTGGCTGTACTGCTCAGACAACTTCCAAAATAGTAAAACCAACATGACAAAGAATCATGATAAAATCATGAATCGTGATATTATATTTTTTCCATATCGCCCATCCCTACATGCGAGTCATAATATTAGTGAATATATTATATTGTAGTTTTATCTCTCGCCCCCTGATTGAGAACCACTGACCTAAAGTGCGATCTACCAGCATTGCCTTCGCGATCGACCGATTGGGCACCCCTGAAGTGATGCTGTTTTTTAAAAAAAAAACATTAGTTTCTCATTTATTTGGTTCCACAGTATTTGCTGATTTTTATTTTATTTAAACCGTGTGAATTATCCCCATTATTTTACTTCAAGGTGCCTTCAAACTTTCGTATTCATTTTTGCTTATAAACGTTCTAAGTTTCATAAATGTTTGTTCCTCATTCTTAACTGATTTTTAGTTTTGTATATTTAAACTATTTGTAATTTTATACTAGGCATATAGCATGGTGTATTTTTATTAGTTTTTTTTATAAAAGTTCTATGTTCTACATTGTATTTTGTTGTTGCTTGAATTTAATATCTTCAAAATAAAGGTAAAATCCGCACGGTGCTTTTATAAGCTATTTAAGCAAAGGAAAGTTAGGGAAACGATTTGCAGCTGATATGAAAGTCAATGTAAAACGCACACAGCGTTTACAAGGTAATTAAAACCAAAGGAAAGCAATGAACAAAGGGAAAACTCAAATGACCACCACCACGGTGATACCGGTATAGCCGGTGTGACAGTTGGAAAATTTCTTCTCCGTCACAACCCTACGAAAGCTAAGGATGAGTTAATAATATTGAGAAGCGGTTCTTCTGCTAGTCAAGTCACCTTTATTTATATAGCGCTTTTAACAATACAAATTGTGTCAAAGCAACTGCACAATATCAAAATAGGAACGTTTCCGAGTTAAAGGCCTTTCATTATTGAATTCAGTGATGTCATTGTCCAGCTCAGTTCAGTTTAAATAGTATCTGTGCAATCAAGTCGGTGATATCGCTGGAAATGAAGTGTCCCCAACTAAGCACGCCAGAGGCGACAACGGCAAGGAACCAAAACTCCATCGGTGACAGAACGGAGAAAAAAACGTAATAATAATAATAATAATTAATTACATTTATATAGCGCTTTTCTAGACACTCAAAGCGCTTTACATAGAAGGGGGGGAATCTCCTCAACTTAGGGAGAAACCAGGCTCAGTCGGGGGGCCAGTTCCCCTCTGGCCAGACGAACCAGTAGTTTGTTTCAACTGCAGCAAAGTCAGAGTGTAAGGGCTCCACTGGTTCCTAGGTGACGAGGTCCTCACTGACGTGGTCCTCATCTGTCTCTGGGGCTCATCTAGGTGCCCTGGTCTGTGCTGACATTCAGAGCTGTAGAGGTCGTCTATAGGTGCTGATCCACCATCTGATCTGGATACGGACTGGATCTGTTGACTGCAGTGATCATCTGATCTGGATACGGACTGGATCTGTTGACTGCAGTGATCATCTGGGCTGGATAAGGACTGGATCGGGTGGCTATGGTGACCTTGGAATAAGAAAGCAAAAGACTAATATTAGCGTTGATGTTATTCTTCTTACGATGTAACAAGTACATCGTGTTTTATGGGAAGTGTTCTCGGTTCCGGTTGACCTAATTAATGCAGCCTAACAATCCTTTAACAGATTTGAATATTATAAGCGTATTAGTGTATTAAGTGTACGCCAGGTTAAAGAGATGGGTCTTTAATCTAGATTTAAACTGACAGAGTGTGTCTGCCTCCCGAATAGTGTTAGGTACAGGTAACAACTCTATCAATAATTTAGTGGGTACAGGATCTAATAAACATGTTGTTGGTTTAGATGCAGTGATAAGTTTATTTAGCTCATCCGGTCCTATAGTTGTAAAGCACAGCAGTTTTTTCTTTGGGGGCGATGAATGAAGCTGATGTACTAGACCAGGGCTGTAGCTATCGAATATTTTAGTAATCGAGTATTCTACTGAAAATTCCATCGAGTAGTTGGATAAGAAATACTTTTTCTTTTTAAAGAGCAATCCGAAATATACAAGAGAAAGTAAGACAAGTAAAAAGTAATTTGTATCCTTTTTAGAATATATTTTTTATTGCTGAAATAGCATATATTAATAACTGAAAACTAAACCCATTTAGTGCATTTAATTGCCATATTACATAAAAAATGCAAATACAAATAAGGTAAGATAAGGTAAATATAGTACAACCTAAAACTAAGACATAAATCAAAATAATAGTATTAAAAATAATAATAAAACCTAAACATTGTGCAACTTAACTTCCACCTTTGATCCTAACTAAAGCTCAAGCATGACACAAGCCTTTACTGTCTTAGAAGAATTGTGGCTTTTGTAAGAGGCAAAAAATGAGTGGTCAGGAAGCTAATGTGGAACAAAAACAAGAGTCCATACACATAATATTAACACATTTTAAGCAACATGAATTTAAAGTTATTTGGAGAATAAACCCTCTTAAATGTCTCTCTGCATACTGGCGTGTGTGTGTAATCCTTTAAAGGAGCATGTGGTTGCAAACAGTGCTCTGCATAGTTACAGTTAAATGGTAGGGATGCACCGAAATGAAAATTCTGGTCCGAAACCGAGAATTCTGGATGTGCTTGGTCAAAAACCAAAACCAAAAATGCTTTATAATAATTATTTATTTTATTAAATACTATAAAGTAATTTTGTAAGACTTTTAATTTAACTAAATTTTAATGACCAGGAATTTAAAAAACACAAGCCAATAAAATAACCACACTTTTAACACACAAATTGGACAGAAAATATATTAATATTAAATATCAATGTATTTTTATTCAGTTCTATGCAACCGAATCAGACATAACTTTTGTTGTTTTTGACTAATTATCAAAATAAAGTATAGTCCTGCAAACAGGGTTTTTTTCTTTCTCAATGCAGTGGAGGTGGTACCATCCTGATCATGTGCACACAATGTACACCCTTCAACACTTTTTGCATGCAATGTATTTTAGGTGTTATAATAATTATATAATTGAAGAAAATTACAATTAAATAGTTGTTTTATTTTCTCTCATCTAATGGTTTATTGTTATTTGTTTTTTTTAAATGGCAAAATGAAATGTTTTCTTTTTCCTCAGAAATTCTGTGTTGTGTATCTGGTTATCAAATTAAGGCATAATACATACATTTCATTTATCTTAACATTTTTGAAAATTAAACTTTTTTTTTTGTCAAACAAAGGGAATTTACTAATAAAATTAAAACATATTGTGAATGTTGTGTGATCATTCCGCAAAAAAAATTAAGTTGTCATAATTGTAGTTGTAGTATGTACATTCTGCTGAACAAATATTTATTTTGACTTTTATTTTGACGGGTTGACGTGAATACCTTTACATTTTTGTGTGTATATGATATGAGGATAGTTTTATTGAAATGAAACGGTGACACGCTCATGAAGTGACTCTCAGAGCAGTTCTGGAGATGTTGTTCGTGTGTTTATGTCCTCATTGAGATGTCACGCGCGCTTCAGTGTGTGTGTGCTAAAGGAAAATGCCCGTCTCTCTGCCATCCATTCATACAGAGATAAGATGGCGTAATAATGCTCATCAGATCGCGTAAATCAGTGGGAAATTAATAGAAATGATGATTCTGTGTAAAGAAACATCAAGTAAATATGTATTATCAGCGAATGTGAGCAAAGCATAGCGGGGAGCAGATCAGTGAAGGAGATTTCAGCTGTACGTTACTGCAAACAATAACAAGTATACTAATGTTACATACAGTGGGTACGGAAAGTATTCAGACCCCCTTAAATTTTTCACTCTTTGTTATATTGCAGCCATTTGCTAAAATCATTTGTTCCTTTTTTTTCCTCAATGTACACACAGCACCCCATATTGACAGAAAAACACAGAATTGTTGACATTTTTGCAGATTTATTAAAAAAGAAAAACTGAAATATCACATGGTCCTAAGTATTCAGACCCTTTGCTCAGTATTTAGTAGAAGCACCCTTTTGATTTAATACAGCCATGAGTCTTTTTGGGAAAGATGCAACAAGTTTTTCACACCTGGATTCGTGGATCCTCTGCCATTCCTCCTTGCAGATCCTCTCCAGTTCTGTCAGGTTGGATGGTAAACGTTGGTTGACAGCTATTTTTAGGTCTCTCCAGAGATGCTCAATTGGGTTTAAGTCAGGGCTCTGGCTGGGCCATTCAAGAACAGTCACGGAGTTGTTGTGAAGCCACTCCTTCGTTATTTTATCTGTGTGCTTAGGGTCATTGTCTTGTTGGAAGGTAAACCTTCGGCCCAGTCTGAGGTCCTGAGCACTCTGGAGAAGGTTTTCGTCCAGGATATCCCTGTACTTGGCCGCATTCATCTTTCCCTCGATTGCAACCAGTCGTCCTGTCCCTACAGCTGAAAAACACCCCCACAGCATGATGCTACCACCACCATGCTTCACTGTTGGGACTGTTTTGGACAGGTGATGAGCAGTGCCTGGTTTTCTCCACACATACTGCTTAGAATTAAGGCCAAAAAGTTCTATCTTGGTCTCATCAGACCAGATAATTTTATTTGTCACCATCTTGGAGTCCTTCAGGTGTTTTTTAGCAAACTCCATGCGGGCTTTCATGTGTCTTGCACTGAGGAGAGGCTTCCGTCGGGCCACTCTGCCATAAAGCCCCGACTGGTGGAGGGCTGCAGTGATGGTTGACTTTCTACAACTTTCTCCCATCTCCCGAATGCATCTCTGGAGCTCAGCCACAGTGATCTTTGGGTTCTTCTTTACCTCTCTCACCAAGGCTCTTCTCCCCCGATAGCTCAGTTTGGCCGGACGGCCAGCTCTAGGAAGGGTTCTGGTCATCCCAAACGTCTTCCATTTAAGGATTATGGAGGCCACTGTGCTCTTAGGAACCTTAAGTGCAGCAGACATTTTTTTGTAACCTTGGCCAGATCTGTGCCTTGCCACAATTCTGTCTCTGAGCTCTTCAGGCAGTTCCTTTGACCTCATGATTCTCATTTGTTCTGACATGCACTGTGAGCTGTAAGGTCTTATATAGACAGGTGTGTGGCTTTCCTAATCAAGTCCAATCAGTATAATCAAACACAGCTGGACTCAAATGAAGGTGTTGAACCATCTCAAGGATGATCAGAAGAAATGGACAGCACCTGAGTTAAATATATGAGTGTCACAGCAAAGGGTCTGAATACTTAGGACCAGGGGCGGCGCTAGGGGTGGGCTAAGGGGGCTGAAGCCCCGAATGTTTTCAGAAAAGCCCCGAATGTTTTTATTACCATGCCCTGTACACACAATTATCACTGAGTTTTCATGCGCATTAAAATCACGAACCGCAGTTTACTCCCGTCAGGAACCGCCAACTGAAGCTCGTACTTCTGACTGACATGTAAGCTGGCCAACCATCGATAAGAAGTAATAGCAGATCTTTCCATCTGTCAAATTATGTTGTTTGTTACTGAGCCCTGTCACTTTGAAGCAACAAATAGTCTATATATATATAGGCTATTTAATTATAGTATTATATTAAATACATACACGGTCTTTCTAGGAGACACACCCATTTAGAGGGATTATATGTTTTGTTAGCATGGTCCGTGGCAGACTTTTCTTCGTGTCAGGGCAACAATTCGATAAAAAAGAAGTACATTTTAAGTGGCATAAATTGCAATGTTGTATTTTGCTCAATTTCACTAACAAAAATGTTTACAATCAAAGCCCAGGCCTCCAGACTGACATAATTTTTTGTCTGCCGGTTCAAGTAAATTGTGTTCGTCTGTTGTGTTCATATGAGGAACATCAAAAGTCAAACGAAACAAAAGCGTAACAAAATCCCACTACTCGTTTGAGCTGCGCGCGGACCGTTTATCAGCACCGCGACACAAACAAACTTGTATTTTTCTGTAATTTAATGTTTCTATATTCCACTTTTTATATTTAAAACATAAATCTCATAACACTATTTATGCAATAGGGGTATGTGCAGTCTAAATGCATTTACAAGTGCTAAAAAAAGAAGCATTTCAAAATCAGGCTCTAGAGCCCTGGATGTTTCATCATACTTTATATATATATATATAGTTTATATTATACTTTACATTTTAATTATATTGCTTTAAAAAAATAAAGGCACTTAGCTAAAGTATAATTTAAACATATATAGCCTATATTTTTTAAGTGCATCCGACGTATTCTGACACTTATTTGAATATCTTTGGGCTTAGCCCCGGATATCCACTCACCCTAGAATCGCCTCTGCTTAGGACCATGTGATATTTCAGTTTTTCTTTTTTAATCTGCAAAAATGTCAACAATTCTGTGTTTTTCTGTCAATATGGGGTGCTGTGTGTACATTGAGGAAAAAAAAGAACTTAAATGATTTTAGCATATGGCTGCAATATAACAAAGAGTGAAAAATTTAAGGGGGTCTGAATACTTTCCGTACCCACTGTATACCTTACTTGTCGGCGTGTTATTTGAGCGGACACTGCTTTTCCGGTGAGCATGAGCGGTAACTGAGCAGAATGAGAGAGTGGAGCGTCACACGGCGCAGTGATGACGGTTGAGGGAGAGGGCAAACCTGAACACTGCTGTGCGGTGCGGCATATATTTTCGGCTACCGAAAATCAGTGCATCCCTAGTAAATGGACAAAATTATTCTTCGAGGCACATGATTTGCCTCAATTATTTTTTGTATTCGAGTAACTCGAGGAATCGTTTCAGCCCTATACTAGACGCTGTAGAATCCACATTTGTTATTGTATTTCTGATGTTATCTATTTTATCCGTGAAGAAATTCATAAAGTCATTACTATTAAACTGTGAGGGAATATTTAGATCTGGTGACATCCGTTTATTTGCTAATCTAGCCACTGTGCTAAATAAAAACCTTGGATTGTTTTGGTTATTATCTATAAGTTTGCGGATATGCTCGGCCCTGGCAGCTTTAGGAGCCCGTCTATAGCTGGACATACTGTTTTTCCACGCAATTCTAAAGACTTCCAATTTAGCTTTTCTCCATTTGCACTCACGATTACGAGTTTCTTTGGGTGAAAGAATGAAGAATATAACTGTTGTACCATGGCGCAGCACGTTTTTCTCTAACCTCTTTTAATTTGATGGGGGCAACAGTTTCTAACGTATTAGAGAAGATATTTCCCATGTTGCTAGTAATTTTGTCTAGTTAATTTGTATTTATGGGTACACAGAGCAGTTGAGATAAATCAGGCAGGTTATTTGTGAATCTGTCTTTAGTGGCTGGAACAATAGTTCTGCCTGGACGATACTGTGGAGCCATTTAGTTAATATCAGTAATATGCAGCATGCACAATAAATCGTTCTTGAATCGAATCGAAAACCTGTGAATCGAATCGATTCGCTGTCTACTCAAAGATTCACAGCCCTACTTTTAACTATTCTTAGCAGTAAATGATGTATACCCTTTTATAAATAATTTATTGCCAGTGAGATTAGCTACACCTCTTTAAGTTACAAGGTCATATCGGGTTAAATATAAATGTATTGTATTTAGTGCTGCAGCTAACGATTATTTTTATTGTCGACTAATTTATCGATTGTTTTGTCAGTTAAGGCCTGTACACACCAAGCCGACGCCGACGAACTAGTGGCGACGAAATCAGACTGCGGAGTCGGCCGACGTCGGCAGCGTCTGGGTTCAAAGTTGCCCTGACACACCAAGCCGACGCTCGACACCCGACGGCCAAGTATCACATCCGTTCTGCGCCTGCATAGAAGAAATCCCTTTCCGTACCAGCAGGTGGCAATAGTCTGTGTTTGTTACTCAAAGCTGGAAACCGGAAGAGCTAAAGGGATACAAAACATAAACAAAGGTGCCTGAAAAAGCAGCACAGAATCTCGCTCACCACAGACGGATTCATGATATTTCGGAAATGTCTGACACTTTGCAAATGGCACTGGCATTGTCAGCCCTTGGTCTTCTGCTTGTGGAAGAGGAAAAGAAGAAGCGGCCGCAAAAAATACGGAGAAAGCGCACTAAATGGGTGAAACCATTTCCGGGGTTTTTTTTCTCGCGCACTGGTTCGCCAGCTGAACAGCCAATCAGAATGATCAGATGGCCCGACTGACCGACGAGCTCCGACGGCGATTCAACATGTCGAATCGGCCGAAAACAAGCTGACGAGGACCAACTTCAGCCGACGGTGCGGAACACACTGAGAAAACTTAGTCGGCCGACGAACAAAAACTGCCCGACGGCCAATGTCGGCTTGGTGTGTACCGGCTATTAGTCGACTAATCTATTGATTATTTTTCAGTTAATCTATTTATTATTTTCTTATCAGTTGATGAATTATTTAGTTAAACTATCAATAAATAATAACAGTAACTTATACTATTAATCTTTTAATATTTTATTAAAACGTTTCCTCATAATTAATACATTACAAAAATTTAAAATTATGACAAGAACGAGAAACAAAGAAAAGCGAGAAAAAAACTATAAATTAATAAGAAAGCAAGAAAGAAAAAGTAAGAAAACTAAAATTACAGGGTAGTGATACAATCAATAGAAATGCACATTATCGCTGCATTCACAGTTACTGTTTGGGACTGACAGCAGTTGCTTACAGGTGAGACTGGAAAGGTTTTATTTATTCAGCAGATTGAAACATCTGCTTGAATACATATCTGTATATGAATGAACAGCTGAATTCACAACCGCATTCAGGACACTAGAGCGACAGAATCAAAAATGGTGTCATAACACCGGGAAGTTTTATCACGGTTGACTGCCCGTTTTTAAATAAATGAGCCTAGTCAAGGCTTGTCCTATCATCACGCAGTTAAACAATTAACAATGACTTTAAAAGCTTTGTTTAGTGAGTGCAGAGAGCGCGTTTGGTGCGCGTGTCAGAGCTCGCGCAATCTCGCCCATGGCATTGACGGCAGCTCCGGTGAATCTTAAGATGAACGCGAATCATTTCTCCTTCTCCGTCTCTGTGGGTCAATTAAACCCATCATGATTATATAGGTAACTCGATGTGCTGTTCCATTCATTCAGCGCAGCTTTGAATGCGTTGTGAATCCTGACAATGCAAAGGCGTCAGTTCGGCTATATATATATATATATATATATATATATATATATATATGCGGTTCTGACTATCTTATTATAATAGAATGCTCTATGAAGTGAAGTGATGTTGCCATACTAGCCTTTACCTTCTGCTCTAGAGTCTTGTTTGTGTAAAACATGGCAGAAAAACAGTCTTAAGTAGGAGTAAGTGCTGACAGCTCGCGCAATGGGTGTGGCTAAATGTCAGATGCGTTGACACCCTCCACGCTAATCGACGTATTTTTATAATCGACGTAAATGATGACGTCAACTAATCACTGCAGCACTAATTGTATTTATTGTATCTTCTGCTGATGTAAATCACTTTTGTGGTGTTTGTTCTGATTAAACATTATCCTCTCTATTTTTGTTGTCAGTGCGGGTCCTAAAGGAGACAACATCTACGAGTGGAGGTCCACTATCCTGGGTTCTCCAGGTTCAGTGTATGAGGGAGGAGTGTTCTTCCTGGACATCGCTTTCACTCCAGACTACCCCTTCAAACCACCCAAGGTCAGAGCTCGCTTTCTGATGGTCACAGTTAGTGTGTGGGATGTGGATTTTAACTTAGAAACTTGGATCTGTAAGACTTTTTAAAAGGAATTAATACATTTATTAAGCAAGGAGGCATTAAATCGATCAAAAGTGACAGTGAGGACATTTAGAATGTTACGATTAAAATTCTGTTTCAAATAAATGCTGACCTTTGAATGTTTAATTCATCTAAAAGTCCTAAAAATGTATTGTTTTCCACAAAAATCTGAAGCAGCACAACTATTTTTGATATTGATAATAATAGGTAATGTTTCTTAAGTAGCAAATCAGCATATTAGAATGATTTCTGAAGGATTATGTGACACTGAAGACTGGAGTAATGATGCTGAAAATTCTGCTTTGATCACAGAAACAAATTACATTATAATAGAAATAATGTAGTTATTTAACTTTCTAACTATTTTAGTTAACTTTTCTAGTTCAAATAGAAACAAGCTGTTTTTAATTCTAATAATTATAATTTCACTTTTTCTATAATGACTGCGATATCGATACTTTCATTTTTGCAGGGTTCGCTCAAGGTGCTTGAAGTATTTGAATTTGACTTTGAAATGTAAGTCCTGGATAACCTTGAAAACAGCCATATTCATGAAAAAGTACTTGAAAAGAACTTGAATGTTTAAAAGGCAGTATATATAAAATTAGTGTTTATTTTTGTTTTCGAAAAAAACTATAATTTCATGCAAAATTAACAATGCAGCGCGTGTCAAATACAGAGCCATTTCACTTGGCTTTTGGGAGCGCACGAGATCTCGCAAAATTGCTCCTTGAGGCGCAAAGCGGTCTCGCGATATCAGTATAAAGTTGAGTTTGTGGTAAAACCTTTGATAGGGCTTGCTTTTATATTGTAAGGGTCTTTTATTGCATGTACTATTTATTTGGGAACACATATAAAGTCTGACGAGCTTTGTGTTGCACTGTTATCATTTACAAGCATGGAGTGCATCTCCATCTCAGCTGCTTGGTCCACAAACTCTTCCTCTGCATATGCTGTGTGAGTTTAGGATGCTTAACATGTATCTCGGAAAACAGTGCGCGTTATCTCACTAGATTTATAACGTGAATAATTTATAAACCTATGCAAACACAGGAGAGTATTTTTAGATCAAGATATTTCTAAATATGCGATTTGTTGTACATCGCGATTTCAAAATAAAAGTTTCGGAGTTTGCTTGTCCAAATGTTAAAATTTAATAATTTAAATGTCATTGAATCACACTGTAAAGTGAAACAGCGCCCTCTGCTGGTATTTGTTATAGAGGTCGACCGATGTATCGGTTTTGTTGATTAATCGTCACCGATAGTTGATACCGGAACCAAAAATCCACTCCGATAGTTTTCCAGATTACATCCGCTGCCAGAACGGCTGTGAATGGTCTGTTATCATTATACAGCGCGAGAGCCAACATATCTATGGCGAGAGTGGCCTCTAGAGGCTAAAATCACTGAAAACACATGCATTTATTTTGACACGTGATACTGTGCGCTGCACGGAGAGCACACACACCACGCAGTGCATGGACAGCGCTGACATTTCAGGTGCACATTTAAAACACAGACAGCGAAAAGGTATGTATACAGTACACTCCAGTACATGTTTTGTCAATATAAAGTAATTAATTTGTTGACTAGATGCTGCATTGGAGAAAGAACAGCGGTATGTTTGCCGACAAGGCTGAGAGGACGTTAACATTAGCAGTATCTCAAGTGGTTAAATTAATGTGGCAAAAATACACGCAAGTCCGACCAAATGTTTAATGTTATTAACCCCAGCTGGTTGCATTCGTTAGCCAGTGAAGTTGCAAATTTAAAGCCTGTGAATATTCGGGATGCAGCAATTTAACCAGTTTTACTATTAACCGCGCTTTAAAACGTCATGGTTAATTAATCGTAAAGGTTCCGCTAAACTGAATGTTTCTGTTGCACGGAGCAGAACTGTTGCAGCTTGCGCAAAATGAAAACAAAGTTATACTAGCGGCTGTGCACCAGCTTGAAACGCCGTGCCTATCAGAGACACCGGGCCACTACACACACTAGATTAACTGTGACAGAGGAACCAAACAGCGATCCTTTATTTCCACCAGAGAACGTCTGAAGTAGATAGTGTGGGACCATTTTCGGGGCGCCAAGAATGACCAGGGCGTCTTTTAAATATTGCCGTAAAAATAGCAGTTAAATAGTATACATAAGGGATAATGCACGGCTAGCCAACCTGTTCTCGTTGTGAAATAAACTATTTTAATGCACGACGTGAAGGCAAAGACCATCTGACGCGAAGTTCGTTAGCTCTAGCATTCTGCCCGCTTCAGACAGAGATGAAATAGTGCAGTGAGAGACAGAGAGAGAGAGAGGTGACCGCTGCGTGTGTGAAAGCCCACCTGCATCTGCACGTCACTACAAACAATGACGATTTGAGTTTAGTTATTTAAACAGTCATTTTACCCCCTCTTTACAATGTAGCAATCCAGTCAGTGTTGGGGAGTAACTAGTTACATGTAACGGAATTACGTAATTTAATTACAAAATAAAAGTAATTGTAATTAGTTACAGTTACTAAGAAAAGATGTGTAATTAAATTACAGTTACTTATGAAAATGTTAAGGATTACAAAGAGGGTTACAACTGATTTTTTTCACACACTCCCACGTACAGATTTTATTGATTTCTTTCATAAATTGCAGTGACTGCTCTAAAATATGAAGCACCAATGTTTCAGAAGTTTATAACATTTTCTTATATATCTTATATTTCCTATATGGGTTTATGTATATGCTTTTTTTTAAGATTAACTGTTTTTTCTAAGGCATCATTAGATTCCAGTGTTTCATGTCATAGCTATGCAAAGATTTGATTTCAAAATCAGTATCATAGCTATTAAACTATTTCTTGTTATGATGATTTTAAATTTGTATTTAACCTCATAAGGATTTTGAAGTAAGTCTGATTTTGAGGTGGCTGTGCTTCAAAGAGGACATCAGATGCCCATTTTCCACAAGTTGGTATGATTCTTTAGGGTAATCTTGAAATGGTCTCGGTGGGCGTGTAAAAGAACACAGCGACTCGTTTCGGTGCATATCTCTTTACATGCTAATGAGCTCTGCTCACCCCGCCCCTTTCTTCTGTGTAAGAGCAAAGGCGATTTGCAGATAATCATAAAAACATATAAAGTGGGAGACTTACTACTTCTGGAGGTGCAGCTGGATCACGAACAATGGTTGCTAATCCATCCTTTAGTTTGAACTTTTTAACAAAACTTGCCTTGAATTTTCCCTCATTCAGAAAGCAGAAAGAGTAAAATGATTTGTGCAGCAAGACAAACTAATTTAGTGAAAGTGAAGTGACGTGTGGCCAAGTATGGTGACCCATACTCAGAATTTGTGCTCTGCATTTAACCCATCCAAGTGCACACACACAGCAGTGAACACACACACACAAACACACTGTGAACACACACCCAGAGCAGTGGGCAGCCTTTTATGCTGCGGCGCCCGGGAAGCAGTTGGGGGTTCGGTGCCTTGCTCAAGGGTCTCACCTCAGTCGTGGTATTGAGGACGGTGAGAGTGCTGGTTATTCACTACAAAATCAAAATGGCTTGATAAATGAGACCGTTTAGGCTTTTGGGGGATTAAAAAAGGAGTGCATTTTTACCATTGTAGGGTTGTTGTGTCCACACACTGAAAAGACACATTTATATGCAAATTAAGATATTTTGCATTCAATGTCTCCTTTAAAATTCAACTTAATTAAGAGAGTCTGACTGTAATTAGTGTTAAACACTACTGTAAGTTTAACCCTGCCTGCTTTACATGTTTGAAAATGATTAACATTTAGAAAAAAATTAGAAAAGTAATCAAAAAGTAATCAAATGTAATCAGTTACTTTACTTTTATAAAGTAATTTAAAAGTTACACTACTTATTACATTTTAAGTAGTGGCTTCAGAAAGACAGGGAACGGCGAGCAATATGCATTTAAAAAGGTAAATATAGAGGAATATGTCAGTCATTTATATGTGCCAAACCTGATGCCAGCAGGTGGCACTATGTCTTTAATTGAACATTAACATGTAGATGTCTTCAAACCAGTACATTTATCAAACGTGAAGTTTGGTGCAGATTGAACATGGTATGCTTGAGTTAGTGTAAAGCCTGGCATATCCTGTTGTCAACAGGTGGCGCTATGATTACATCTGAATATTGGCCTTTAGATGTCTTCAGGCCAGGAATCTGACCAAACATGTGAAGTTTGGTGCAGATTGGACATTTCATGTTTAAGTTAGTGTAATACAAGTAATTTCCTATAGCCAGCAGGTGGCGCTATGTCTATAACTAAACATTGGCACGTATATGTCTTCAGGCCATGGCTCTTATCAAACGTGTAAAGTTTGGGGCAGATCGGATATTTTATGGCTGAGTAACAACAGCTTCTATTCCCATGGCGAGACATCGAAATTGGTCACGCTGCCATGGACACGCCCATTAGCGAAAACTCAAGCTCTTTGCAATTTAACATCACAAAGGCGTTTAGATTAGACTGACCTAAATATTATGTTGATGTCATTAAATCTGTAGGAGGAGTTAGTTACAGAGTAAAACATGTCACTTCCTGTTGCCAGCAGGTGGCGCTATGACTATAACTGAATATGGTCACGTAGATATCTTCATGTCAGGAGTCTTATCAAACGTGAAGTTTGGTGCAGATCGGACATTGCATGCCTGAGTTATAACAACTTCCTGTTTCATGGCGAAACATCGAAATTTGACAGAACGCCACGGACACGCCCTCCAATGAAAACTCTAGATCTTCGGAATTTAACGTCACAAAGGGCTTTAGATTACATTGACCAATTTTGGTGTTCCTGAAACCCATATCAGACGTAAATTTTCACCAGTTCTGATGCGTGTGCAAAGTTTTGTGACTTTTCGAGCATGTTTAGGCCCTCAAAAATGAGATTCATTTGGGAGAGGAATAATAATAAAAAGAGCAGATTCAATAAGGTCCTCGCACCATCGGTGCTCGGTCCCTAATTGTTAATATGAATAATACTTAATTAACATTTACATTTACATAGAGGCAAGGATACCAAAATTATTGTCCTAGCAACACTCCTTGATCACAGATACAAGGCTCGTGCCTTTTCATCTAAAGAAACACTTGAGAAAGGAAACAAATGGCTAAAAGAGGAAGCTGAAGAGCTTGCCTTGCTCAGAGAAGATGGTCCATGCCCTCTACTAGAAGGACCTGAGCAGGATGAGGGTTTGGATCCAGAGACAAAGAAGCAGAAAATCCATCAGCCCACTTTAGTGAACACTCTGTATGCCAGGGTCCTTGGTGCCACAGCTGTCTCACGGGATGTACAGCTTTGAGACTGAGCTTGGGTGCTATTTGTCAGAGCCTATCATTGAAAGAAGTGACATGCCTCTGCAGTGGTGGTAGAAAAATGAAACGAGATTTAAAACACTTGCACATTTAGCAAAGAAATTCCTGTGCCCCCCACCATTCCACTGTGCCTAGTGAAAGGGTGTTCAGTATGGTTGTGACGGTGAGGAAATTTTCCCACAGATTAATCGACGTGTTGTCACACCGGTATCACCGTGGTGGGGGGGGGGTCGTTTGAGTTTTCCCTCTTTTGCTGGCTTTCCTTTGGTTTTTAAATACAAGCGCCTTGCGTGTTTTACTTTGCCTTTCATATCAGCGCAATTCGGCGTCAAGCAGTTGTTTGTTTTTAGTTATTTTTAGTTTTTCCTCTTTCCCTAACTTTCCTTTGCTTAAATAGCTCATAAAAGCACCTTGCGCATTTTAAGTTAACTCTGAAGAAATTCAATTCAAGCAACAACAAAATACAAATAACGTACACAAAGTTTAGATATACAAAACAAAAAATCAGTTAAGAATGAGGAACAAACAATTCTGAAATGAAGAAAGTTTATTAGCAAAAAATGAATAAAAAAAAAAAAGTGTTTGAAGGCACGGACCTTGATGTAAAATAATGGGGAAAAATCACAGTTTAAATAAATAAAAAATCAGCAAATACTGTGGAACAAAATAAATGAGAAACGAATGTTTAAAAAAAACATTATCACATTATAAAAGCCCAATGGATCGATCACGAAGGCAATGCTGGAAGATCACGCTTTATAGGTCACTGGTTCTCAACCAGGGGGGCGAGAGATAAAACTAACTACAATATAATATATTCACTAATATTATGACTCGCATGTTAAGTAATGTACAAAATATATGGTATAAATAAATAACAGTACCACCTTTCTACGTATTCTGTGTTTCGGAGCAGCAAACTTTTCTCTTCGTGTGTAATACAGACTGAACGGTTGCTCAAAAACAGCTGTATGATCATGATACGCAAACTACAGCTCTCAGCTGGATAAAAGAAGCCAGTGTCACACTAGTAGCCTAAAGTTTTGATGGACGACTATTGTAATCAATTGTATTGGTAAAGCTGATTACAGTGACATACAGTATCGTGCATTACGCGTGCGTTATGTCCGTTATAAATGATGCACAAACGAACGTGTATGTGCGCTCTCGGTCACTCAATTTCTGTTTTAATACAGCTCAGTATATTCACGTAGTTCAATATAGCGAGTGTTTTATAACGAATGCTCAGTGTGTTGAAGTTTGTGAGGATCAGTGGTGTTTATGTGCATACGGGCATCAGACGCTCCAAACAGCTTGTTCTTACAGAGGAACTGTTGATGGCGTCGTGAATAGTGAATAATACAACATTTTATTTTTTATTATTAAATTAATCCAATATAAATATACATCCAACAAGCCTTTTAAATTATTTATTTAATATGTATTATATAATTTATTTACTTTTCACTTGGTAGATCTCGGTGAGTTTCTTATTTGTAAAGTAGATCCGCACACAAAAGTGTGGGCACACATGACTTAGATTAATGTCAGAGTCACAAGTCAACAGGCTTAAAACGGGTGCTTTTACATTTCGTTTTGAAACTGTTCCGCCATCGTCTTGTCTGTCTCACCTCACTCTTCTTGCCAGTCATCTCTCTTCACGTGATAAATGAAATCTTATCTGTGATGTAGAGGTCTGCGCGGGACTGTTTTTTTAGGTTTTATTCCGCACCCACCTGCTCCCGCGATATATTCACTGTTTGTTCACATTTCTGATGAAAGACAGAGAGATAGGCTAACAAATAAAAGTTTATTCTGCACAAAATTTTATTTATTTTTTCATCTTGTCAAGAGTCTTGAATTTATGACAGAAAAATGTCAATAACATTTTGCTGCCAACACAAAATAAAGTGTCACAGAGAGAGACAAAAAAGTTATAGAAATTTGTTTATCCTTATTTGTATTCGTCTTGTCAGGATACAATTCGTTCAGTCTAACATTCAGCCTACAATAGGAAAAAAATGGGAAAACAATTTTTTCAATAGGAAAAAAATGTAGGTTTAGCCTAATAGCTATTTTATTAATCTTGTCAAAATACTAAAATGATTTAACATCTTGCTGTTAACACAGTGAAAAGTGCAGCAGAGAAAAACAAATTAATTCGACAGTCTGTCATTTAAAATGATAGGATAAGCATAATACAAAAAAAGACGAGTTGAACGTCTTTCAAGGACATCGCATCCACACTTTGCTGCTACATCCTTATTCTGCTCTGTCACTCATCACAACCTGCCTGTTCTGTTTGAGAGCCGTATACTATATCTGCTAGCCTGCTCTGAGCATCGCTGCACATGCTGTGCGCAGACCCGCAAATAAAACAAAGCACTGATTCATGCGTGCACTAGAGTTACCGGCCGCTACCGCGTTGTATTCAGGAAATTAATCCCGTGGCGAAATCTGGTCGGGACAGCCGCGGCAATGCAGACCTAGACTGCTGTGATGCACGACTCTCGTTCGTTCGGTGCGCTGCTGCAGCATTCAGTTTAATTGTAGTGTCCGCTAACTGAACTAAATTATTTGTATTACTATAAAAAAAATCTAAACGATGGTGGGGGATGGTGCCACGGTGGGCAAGTAACGTAACGGTGTTGCGGCTTAACGCCGGTATAACCGCCAACACAGTCTATCATGGCAAGCCTAGTGTTCAGTGAAGTGGGCATGCTAGAGAGAGTACTAGGGCACCTTGTGGTCAATTATTTGATTTATTGGCCCTCATAAAAGACCACCCATAACTGGACACCTGTTCGTGTACAGACCCACCCCACCCCATGTAACTGACCATCTGGTTATCCGGTCCAGCGAGGTGTGGAATGTTTTGTGAAACATTTTTGTGTGTGTGGGCCATTGAAATGTGCTTTTAAACATTAAATTGTGAAAGTTTTTATTAAAGTTTTTCACACACATATGAAGAAAATGCATCGAATATACACGTAAAATGAGCAATGACTATTTTTCCATAAGGTATTGTTTCTATCCTTTCTATAGTATTGTTTCTATTCTATATGTTGTTTAAAACTAATTAGGAAAAGGTAAAGTTTGTTAGGGTTAGAAAAAAGGCATCAGTCCGTTAAATAATAATTATAAGATACATGTTCCAAATCTTGTGGTCTAATATTACAAGTTAAATCATTTGAATTGTCTTGTCTTACTGTGGTATTAAATAAATTTCAAGCCATTAAGCAAGTGTGTTAAATGGGTACGAAGGGAGGTTTTTTTATTAAAGTTTTTCACACACATATGAAGAAAAAGCATCACATATAGCTACACGTAAAATAAGCAATGACTGTATTTTTTCAGACAAGTTTGTTAAAGTTAGAAAAAAGGCATCAGTCCGTTAAATAATAATTATTAGATACATGTTCCAAATTTTGTGAAATAATATTACAAGTTAAAACTAGTTAGTTTGACAAAGAAAATAAAAATCTAACTTTTAGGTAAGAGACAGAAGTTTTGACACAAGAAAAGCTGGGAAAGAAGAAAAATAAC
>JAPDDN010000039.1:0-27500 GCA_027422405.1 Ptychobarbus kaznakovi
CGCACACACACGACACACCCACAACACACCACACACACCACACATACACACAACATTCTCGCACACTCTCACACACACCACACACACCCACCACCACACACCCACCACACACACACTACATACACACACACAACCACACACTCTCTCTAACACACACACACACATTACACCCACACTCTCTACACACACCCACACAACCATACAACACACACTCTTCTAACACACACACACCCACAAACTCTCTAACACTCACACACATTACCACCCACCCACACACACACAACACACACTCTCATCTTCACTCTCTCACCCACACACACACATCATCACACCACCCCACACACCCACACACACACCACACACCCACAACACTCAAACACACACACACACACAACACACACACACTCTCTCACACCTCTCACTACACACACACACACACACAACACCACCACACACACACCCACACACACACTCACACACACACCACCCACACACACACACACACACACACACACTCTCAAACACACACACCCACTCTACCACACACACCCACACACAACACACACACTCTCACTAACACACCACACCATCTCACACACTCTCTCTCACACACACACCGCCCACCCAACACACCACACACACACTCACGCACACTCTCTCACCACACACACACACACACCTACACACACATTCTTGCACCCTCTCCCACACACACACCCCCCCACCCACACACACAACACTCTCACACACACACACCACACACACAACAACACACAACACACACTCTCTCAAACACCACACACTCACACACACACACTCACTACCACACCCACACACACACACACACACACACACATCACACACACACACACACCACACTCCAAACACTCACCCACACTCACTAACACACACACCCACACACACCCACTCTCACTCACACCTCACACACACACACACACACACTCTCATACACACACTCAACACACACATAACACACACACAATATATATATATATATAATATAATATATAATATGCTGTCAAACGATTAATCGCATCCAAAATAAAAGTTTTTGTTTACACAATATATGTGTGTGTATATTATTATGTATATATAAATACAACACATGCATGTATATATTTATAAAAATATGTTATGTTTATTTTAAATATATTTATATGTAATGTAAAATATAAGAATATATACATTTAAATATTTCAAAATATATATTTACTGTATGTGTGTGTGTGTATTTATATATACATAAGAAATATACAAATACATATATTGTGTAAAGAAAAACTTTTATTTTGGATGCGATTAATCATTTGACAGCACATTATATATAAATATATATATTATATATATATATATACATATAGTATATATAGTATACTATATCTACAATATATATAAGAGAGTGCAGTTCCATTGCTTCAGTGTTAGTCGGCTGATCACGTGTGTTCCAGCAGGTGTTTCTACTCTCTGTTCTGTTACTGTATTACCGTGTGTAAGTACAGTATGTGTGTTGTGTGCTTCTCAGGTTTCTACATGAATCGAGACGTCCAGACCTCGTAAAGACGGCGACATGGCTCGTCTCCTGAGCCCCACGTTTAGTGTGACCCCCAAAAACCCCGTCAGCATCACCAGCCCCCCCGTGTACTGCTTCAGCTTCTACTACCACATGTACGGCAAACACATCGGTAAGAGCCACAGACATGCTAAAACATCCTCTTTCATTATTTGTGTCCCTGGAGCACAAAAGCAGTCTTAAGTCGCGGGGGTATATTTGAAGTAATAGACAACAATATATTGTATGGGTCAAAATTATTAATTTTTATTTTATGACAAAAATCATTAGGATATTAAGATCATTTCAATGAAGATTTTTGTACATTTACTATCGTAAATATACTAAACTTAATTTTTTATTAGTAATAGCATTGCTAAGAACTTCATTTGAACAACTTTAAAGATGATTTTCTCAATATTTAATTTTTTTGCACCAGATTTTCAATATTGTCCAAACCATACATCAATGAAAGATTATTTATTCAGCTCTCAGATGATGTATACATCTATTTTTCTAAAAATTTACACTTAAGACTTGATGATTGAGATGCAAACTCCACACTACTGCTGGAGTGAGAATGTGACCAACTAGCCCCGCTCAACTTATTTATCTTATTCTGATGATGCTTTCAGCTGTCAATAATATTCTCAGCAGCTCAATTTACAGTGTATACTATTATAGTATTTATTAATGTTTAATTAGGTTTTATTATTTATTTTATTCTTTCATTGTTTTGTTAATTTATATTTTTATAATTACAATAACTATATTATAATTAGTTTATATACAATTTTAATATATCCAATTTTTTTAATAATTTTGTTTTAGAATTTTTTAACTTTACTAATTTGCATTTGCAAGTTTTTATTTCAGTGTTTAGTTATTGAAAACAATCTTTATAGTTTTCAGTAGTTTGTAGGTTCTATAGTTTATTTTAGTAATTTAATTATAGTAATTTATATTTCAGTTGGTTGCCAAAGCAAACAATAGTAATTTTTAAGTTTAAAAAAATTTATAGTTTTTTATTGAAACTGGTTTTTAATTTTTTAGAGTTTTTATAATTCTATTTGGCTTTAATTTAGTTCATTTCAATTTTTGTAATTTAGTTTTAGCCAGTGCAATATTACAAATTATCATTATTATTAGTTTTAATTTTTTTTTTCATATTGATTTTAGTGTGAGTTTTAATAATTTTGTTAAGTGCTTTTGTCATTTGTATTAATTTATATATAGATAGATACATAGATAATGTGTATTTGAGAAAAACATTTATTTCATCATGATATTCCCCCCCATTTAAAATTATTATTATCCAATGAAAAGTTAGATTTTTGTAAAAAAAATAATAATTAAAGATGAAAAGGATTAACGATGCAGATTAATTTTCACAGCCTTCTTAGATCATATTTACCAAGGGTGCCAATATTTTTGTCCATGACTGTATATATAAAATTGTATTTAGCTTTCATGGGCCTGGTTTCACAGACAGGGCTTGGACCAAACCAGGATTAGACCATCGTTCAATTAGGAGAATTAAGTATTTTTTTATAAACGTGCATCTTGAGACCAAACTAAGACACAATATATTTTAAGATCAGTCAGTGCAAGTTTATTTCAGTGGAAACAGCTCAGACTTACATTTTAGTCTAGGACTAGGCTTAAACCTTGTCTCTGAAAACTTATTTCATTTGTATTAATTTAGCTATTTAGTTTTAGTAATTTAAACATTTATTTTACTTAGTTGCTAAAGCAACATTACTGATTTTCATTTAAGTTAAACTATTTTTTATTTCATTTTTGTGTTTTATTATATTTCACATTTATTTCAGTTACTGGAAACAATTTGATAGTGTTCGTTAATAATGTCTTTTTTTAACACATGTTTTATTTTAATTGACAGTTTTTGCTGAGGGGTTAAAATGAATGAGCACTTTGAATCTGCACAGTTAAGAGGGAATATTTGGTGAGTGTTTTGGTTGAGTTATATAGCTATAAAAAATGTCTGTCAAAGGTGTTGATGTGCCTGCTCGGCTCTTGAGCTTGAATTTGAAGACTCACTTCAGTTTGTCTTTGGAGATCTTCTGTCTTTGTTTGTTTACCGGATTAAATCCCAGAGCTCACTGCGCTAACATTAGCCGCGTTCCTCATGCCGTCCAGAACCACCTCATTCATCTCTAAAGAGCAGCTGCTGCAATATAATGAGAGATGCATCGATTCAAGAGGATATCGCTCACATTAACATGAGCAGAAATGCTTTCATTCCTCTTTAAAAGTGTTTCACTCTGGAAGATTGAGCAGATTGACTACCTAAACCTGATCGTAATGTCTTGTTTAAAGGTGCCATAGAATGGAAAACTGTCTTTACCTTTGCATAGTCGAATAATAAGATGTACATGGAAATGACATACCGTGAGCCTCAGACACCATAGTTTCCTCCTTATGTAAATTATGTGAATAAAAAAAATCACTGAAAAATGAGTCAGAACACAACACCGACTGTGACGCAACAGTCGGGATCACTAATAGTTACGCCCCCAACATTTGCATAACGTATACCCGCCCATATTCTATGCCAGACGCCTGCCGGACCATCAGAAGCTCTGCAGGTTTTGTGAAGAAACAAGCGAGGACAACAGCGAAAATGGCAGATCATGGAAATAAATGTTACGTTCATTGCTGTGCAGGGGATGGGTTTGTGTCTGTATTCAGAAAGGCACGGAAAAAAAATAACGCGTTCTAATAAAATAACGCGAGCCACTAAAGGGACATAGTTAGCTGCTAACGGTAGCCTGTTACATTAAAGTACATAAGATTTCACTTACCACATAAACAGAGTAAGGAGAGATGACTGAGGATGATGAATGATTTACAGATCCTGAGCACCACTGACAAGCGTCTGATCTTGTTAAATGTGTGGTCAGTACTGCCGCTCCATAGTATAAATAGAGTTTGTGCGATCTCGAAAGTAAAACGCCATCGTGCATTTGAAAGCAGTTTCAATGCCCAGCATATTAATAGCAGCTCCCTGATGCCCGCATTTTATTTACAGTATAATTACCCAACGATATAACTGCACGAGAAAGTATTGAAATATATATTTCCCTGTGTTTCCTTCCTGTGAGTTACTGAAATGTGAAACAGCCAATCAGAGCAGAGCTCAACATTGAGCCGTACTGTGAAACAGCCAATCAGAGCAGAGCTCAACATTGAGCCGTACTGTGAAACCCCAATCAGAGCAGAGCTCAATATTATTATTCATGACCCTTACAAATAAGGTAACAACAGACCGTTTCATTCTGGGAGAAATCCTAGGGTGGTAAATGGACATGTAAAACCATTTCTGGAGAATTTTTGCCCTTACCTAAGCCACATACCTTCTATGTATATATATGGGAACAATTTTAAATATTGTATTAATGCATTCTATGGCACCTTTAAGGCAAAACACTATAGTGAACCCAGCTACTGTAACAAAACAATGTTGCAAGAACATTTGCTAAATTTTTTTTCTTGGTAATGCATTATGAGAATGTTACATTTGAATGTTCTCTGAACATTCTGAAAGTTGTAACATTTAAAAAAACGTTAGACGAACATCCAAATAAAATCTTTCAGGGAAAAAAAAACATTCCATAACGATATATGTAACATTTTTGTGCTAAGATTCTGAGAATATTATTAAAGATCAGGCGACTTTGATTGAACGTTCCATTAATGTTGCTGCAAGAACGTTTGTTTATGTTTTTGAGAGAACCTTGCCAGAACGTTCTGAGAATGTGCTGTTAGCTGGGAATGTATGTCAAGTGTAAACTAATCTACTTCCCCTGTTGATTAATCACAGTACATTAAGACAAATGGTTTCTGTTACAAATTTCCTGAAATGTTATGTTTAAATATGCAAATGAGCAGTGTTGGGGAAAGTTACTTTTAAAAGTAATGCATTACAATATTACGTTACTCCCTAAAAAAGTAACTAATTACGTTACTAAGTTACTTTTTATGGAAAGTAATGTGTTACGTTACTTTTGCGTTACATTCGCGTTACTTTTTAAATATGAGCAGGGCTTGATTGTTTGTTTTTAATACAAAAAGTTATATTTATAGTAAATGTAAAAGCCTTTCACACCAAAAAGTGTAATGAATAAACCTCAGACTGAAGGACGAGTAAATCACGTCTGTACAGAAGAACACAGGAGACGTTCAACACTCTTCAGCAATAAAACACAATTGTTAGTTTATCTAAAGTAATTTTTGTTTATTAGTATGGTTGAACTGGATCATCAAAGGTCATCAGCAACACATCGGTTAATAAAATGAGATTAGATATATTTGTGTTGTTTAACATATTTAATTATTGCAGGTTTGCGTCATATTCTGAGTTTGCATTTCACTGTTTTAATTATTTTGATGAATACTGAATCTGTTTTTTTGCGAGTGGGATGAATTAATACACATTCATATTTAGTCTAGATTAGATCTACAGTAAGATCATGTTCACACAGCGCACTGTCATCAATAAATGGAGAAAAAGTAACTAAAGATATTTTCTAGTAAATTAAAAAGTAATGCGTTACTTTACTAGTTACTTGAAAAAAGTAATATTATTACGTAACTCGCGTTACTTGTAATGCGTTACCCCAACACTGCATATGAGTCCTAATTTGCACACATTTCCAGAACATAAAATTGAACATTGGATAAAGCCAGACTTAATATTCTTCTTGATATTATGGACATATTAGAGTTAAAAGTTTTTATGAAGGGGATTCTGGATTTCTCTTTTTATAACTCCATAAATCAGAAAATACTGTCAACAGACAGAAAAACAATGCATTTTTACCTTGTTTAAGAAATACAAATAAAAAAAATACACTAACTAAATGTTACATGAACAAACCCCTCAGTAAAATCCTTCAGAATATAGAGAGGAATAAAACTGTAAGTTTTGGTGTATATAAGAGCTGCTGAAATGGAGACATTTTTTTAAAGATTGAAATCTTCAGATACAAATAGACAAAATGCAGTGTTTATTTTATTTTTTATATTTTCTTTCCACTAGTCTTAACATTGATTCAAAATTATTGTCTGATTTTGTTGACATACTAGAGTTAAAGGTTATTCCTAAAGGAATTCTGGATTTATCTTTTTATCACTCCATAAATCATAAAATACTGTCATCAAACCGAAAAAAAATAAGTTTCACCTAAAATGTTGTAAAAAAAACATGTGAATGATAAATGAACAAATCCTTCAGTAAAAATCTTCAGACTATAGACAGAAATAAAACTCTGTGTTGGTGTATGTAAGAGCTACTGAAATGGAGAAAAAACTTTTAAAGTGCACAAATAGAAATAAAATAATATAATAAAACGTACACTTAAATGTGTATTTTGGATGTTTTTTCCCCCACCGGTCTGACCATTGGTTCAAAACTTTTTATTTGATTTTGTTAATATATTAGAGTTAAAATGTTTTTCCAGAGTTGAATCTCGATTTCTCTTTTTATTACTCATAAATTATAAAATACTGTCAAGAGATCAAAAACAAAAATTGTTTGTAGGAGTTAAATGTTGTACAAAAAAAAATAATCAGGTGAATGATAAGTGAACAAATCCCTCAGTAAAAATCTTCAGAATATAGACAGAAATAAAGCTCTAAGTTTTGGTGTATGTGAGTGCTGCTGAAGTGGAGAAAAAACTTTTAAAGTACACAAATAGATAAAATATATATATAAAACGTACACTTAAATGTGTATTTTGGATTTTTTCTCCCCCACCAGTCTGAACATTGGTTCAAACTTTTTACTTGATTTTGTTAATATATTAGTTAAATGTTTTTCCAGAGTTGATTCTCGATTTCTCTTTTTATTACTCAGAAAATACTGTCAACAGAGATACAACAAACATGTTTGTAGGAGTTAAATGTTGTAAAATATCAGGTGAATTTTATATGAACAAACCCATCAGTAAAAATCTTCAGAATATAGACAGAAATAAAGCTCTAAGTTTTGGTGTATGTGAGTGCTGCTGAAGTGGAGGAAAAACTTTTGAAGATATGTGTTGGAATTGCGAAATAGACCTCAAAACTGACCATTTCATGAAAAAAAACATTTCCACACACCTTTCCCAAGTACCCAAAGCAAGCACGATTGTTAATTTACCATCCTACAGCTTTGACCAGGTTTAGAAACCAAGTACAATCGATTTGCAATTTGACTTGCGCTCTTCGGTTCTTCTGTCGGGTGGCGCTGAGGAGGTCAGTTGTTAAATTAATTGATTTTATTTTCCCGCAGGCACTTTGAATGCGTTTGTGAAGCAGAAAGGTCAGTCGACTTCAGATGCCGGTCCAGTCTGGTCTCTCAGTGGGAACCAAGGGGACAGATGGAGACAAGCCAAAATTAGCATCCATCCTACTGCCTCCTTCCAGGTGAGCGAACTGCACGGATTCACCTTTATTCAGTATTTATAGAGCATTTCTGTGAGCTTTAGGGTCCGTTTTAAAGGAAATTTATATTTTTATTCATCAAGGACACATTAAATTGATGATTTCTTTATTAAAGACATTTATAATGTTACAAAAGATTTCTATTTAAAATCAGTTATTTTCTATTGAACTTTATATTCATCAAAGAATCCTGATATTTCAGTATTAATGATATACTAATTAGTGCTGTCAAATGATTAATCGCATCCAAAATAAAAGTTTTTTTTACATGGTATATGTGTATGTAGTGTGTATATTTATTATGTATATATAAATACAAACACATGCTGTTATATATTTAAAAAACATATGTTACGCTTATATATAATATACATTTTATGATTATAAATATATACATGTAGATGTTCTAATTATATGCTGTGTGTGTGTGTGTGTGTGTGTGTGTGTGTGTGTGTGTGTGTGTGTGTGGTGTGTGTGTGTGTGTGTTGTGTGTGTGTGTGTGTGTGTGTGTGTGTGTGTGTGTGTGTGTGTGTGTGTGTGTGTGTGTGTGTGTTTGTGTGTGTGTGTGTGTGTGTGTTGTGTGTGATTGTGTGAGTGTTGTGTGTGTGAGTGTGGTGTGTGTGTTGTGTTGAGTGTGTGTGTGTGTGTGTGTGTGTGTGTGTGTGTGTGTGTGTGTGTATAATAATATATATACACAGTACACTCACATGTCTTTACTGTCACTTTTGTAAACAAAACCTTTTATTTTGGATGTTATTCTCGATAATCAGTTTCGGCATTTTTATATTTTCTGTTAGTATTTTGGAATCGTTTTTATTTTTAAGTTTTCTGTTTTCATTTAAATTTTACTTAAAGTTTTAGTACATATGTTAGGCTTTTTGTCATTTCATTCCTATTTTTTTAAGTCTATATAGTTTTTTTTATTAGTTTAGGTTTTTTTCAGTTTGTTTTGTTTTAGTTATTTTAGTACGTTAACTTTAATTAGACAACAATGAGACATTTTGATTTGGCAACTAGCTGATAAAAACATACTTTTATTAATCAATGAAGCATTAAATTAATCAGTAAAGACATTTATAATGTTACAGTAGATTTCAATTTGAAATAAATGCTGTTCTTTTGAACTTTCTATTCATCTGTGAATCCTGAAACATAAAATATAATCACAGTTTCCACAAAAATATTGAGCAGCACGACTGTTTTCAACATTGATAATAATCAGAAATGTTTCTTGAGTATATTATTATGATTTCTGAAGATCATGTGACACTGAAGACTGGAGTAATGATGCTGAAAATACAGCTTTGATCACAGAAATAAATTACAGTTTAACATATATTCACACAGAAAACAGATTTTTTACATTACAATAATATTTCACAATTTTTACTGTATTTTTGATCAAATAAACACAGCCTTGGTGAAGCAGAAAAGACAAAACAAAACTCTTACTGTTATATTTATAGTTTTTTTGTAAATGTAATATATATGTTTATGTATGATTTTATGTCCTAAATGTTTTTATGAAGTCACAAAGCATTGTATGAAACCGTAAGTCCCTCGAGGTCATGCTGTATTTTGAAAATAGCCTCTCATATCTTACAGAAGCTGATGTCGAGTCCAGAAGAGGCTCTTGAGACGAGCTTTATTTTGTTTGTGCTCCATTTCCATCACACAGGTGATATTCGAGGGCGTCCGCGGCCTCGGGATCGAGGGGGACATCGCCATCGATGATGTCACGCTCGAGGAGGGGGAGTGTCCTGACCCTCCATCCAATCGTACGTATCGAGCATGCATTTCCATGGTAACCAGACCATAATTGCATGTAGCACAATTTTGTCCAGGAGAGCTCAGTAATTACAGGAGAACACACAGCGAGAAAGACTGAAATGAGGCCAGGTAATGGGCTGGAATTGACAAGAGCGGCGGCGGCGAGAGCAAAACGCTGGAAACATCCGAGCAAATGAAAAATGTCCTTCCGGAGCCAAACTACTGCTGTGATTGAGAAGTGAAGCTATGTGTGAATCATTATTATTAGGCATCAGGTTTTCCATTATTATCCAAAGCTGCGTGACTGTAAGAGACGTCTCATATCGATCTCACCGTGAGATGTGTTTGTGTCGTAAACACAAGCGTGGTGGAGAATGAGCAAACGCTGCAGTAATAATACGCACTTGAGGATGATTATGAATCACAGAAATACATTTCAGACATTTATGTGTGAAAAACTTTAGAGAGAGACGCTTTTGAATCAAGCAAGGATTAACTCTTTCCCCGCCAGTGTTTTTTTAACCCGTCACTAGTTGCCAGTCACTTCCAGCATTTTTTACATTTCCACAAAAATGTCATAATACTTTGTTGTATGAATATATGAACAGAGATGCACTTAAGTTTTTCATTCTGGCTCTATGAGAGCACCTGGAGATTTGGTTTGGTGCTCACACTGCACCCATTAAATATAGCTATAAAAAATATATATATATTATAGTTATAATAGTAGTATTAATGGACTTTATTTTGTTAGTTTTTTTAAATAAAATAATAAAGTGCAATAATACTATTATATTTTGAAATAAAAAGTGAGTATTAAAGAACAATAAAAATATTTATAGCACACTTTAAAAAAAATACAATGCTAATATTTAAAATAAAATTACTTTATTTTTATATGAATTTTCATCATTTTCAAACCTTAAATCTGCAAGCTTTTATTTTGGCGGGTTGCTGAGATGTCAGTTAGCGCTGCCGAGTGAATTCGGCACAGCGTCATTCACAAACGCACTAAACACCATCATGGTGAGACTCATTAACCTATGCAATAAACATTAATTTAACAACATTAGATGTAACACACAACCCTAATAAACATATCTGATAAGAAAAAACTAAGAACAAACATAGTTATTTCATAGAAAAAACATCAAATTTAAACAAAATATGAAATGCTGTAAATTTTACAGGACGTTACGGTTAACCATTTAACAGGTTTTTACTGTAGCATTTTCACAGTATTTTACCGTTAAAATCACGGTAATTTTTTACGTTCCCAGGCATCATGCTGGTTAGTCTTGATCTGGTTATCTGGTTAGTGCTAACCTCTTTCTCTGTTTCCCACAGCGATCAGAGGAGCAGCTGCACGCGGCGTCTCCAGCTTATGGCCATTGAGCGTCACGCTGTTTTTTACCGTATTCATCGATCAGAGGTGACGCTCCCCGTGAGAAAAGACTCCAGACGCGTCCCTCTATATTTAATCACCAAAGATTCATGCTTTCGGATCGCAGAGGAGGCACAACACCGGATCCACGTGGAATGAAATGACTACAAACAGAAACGTAATAACTAATGCTTAAAATAAATAAATTAATAAATAGAATTTTCTCTGCTGAGATGCGATGCTCCAATGTCTGGAATCAACCGAGGGTTTCAACGTTGACCGCAAAAGCACAACGAATACTTCGCAATCTGGATTAACCTGCAAGACAAGAGAAAACATGTTTTACACAACATTCCCCTTCCTTCACAGGTTTTCTTTTCCATCTCGAGATGCTCTTTGCTGGGGCTTTGGAGTACAGAACATCTCTTGATTTGTTCTGGTTCGGATCGGTGCTTTAAAACGCAGCTTTGTTTCGCTTTATTCCCCGACTCCAGTAGCAGCCTGGTTTCTCAACACTGTGCTCACGTTCCCAAAGCGGAGAACCTTGCGTCTCTTTTGGCGTCCGTGATGGTGAAAGACTTGGATTGTCGTCGTTCCCAGCACCGGTTGAGTGACATTAAAACAAAAGAAGTGCCTTCAGGTTAAAACCGATCCGTTAGCCTGGCCATCGACACCAAACGTCCATGTTTCTAACATCTCCGATGGGCTATTTTATACTCATTTCTATCGCCCTTAAAGTGCTGGAACGCACGACTGCGAGCATCACGTACGAAAAATCGACTGCTGGAGGACAATATATGGACGAATGTTACGCTCTCCATCCCAGACTATCATGATCTGTCATTTCTATACCGAACAATGTGCATTCTGAGAGAAAAAATGCGAAATATTAATAATTATAATAATATTTTAATACTCTATCCAGAATGTGTCTCAGCTTTTACACACGAACTGTGAAAATCGGTGGCGGCGGTATCTACCTGAGCGCTTTTTAAAAAGTGTTGTAAAAAAAAAAATGTGTTATGATAATGTTTTGACAAGAAGCTGTGTCTCGTTTCTTCTGATTTACGTTGAAATGTTCAGACTTTGCTGTCTTTATTTCTCGTCGTCTCCCTTGCATTGCTGAAAATATAAAAAAACGGGCAGAAAAACCTGTAACTGTACAACTTGTATGTGTAAAGAAGCTCTGTTCATTGAGATTTATATGAGATGTTTTATGTACGAGTCAAAGGAAGCACAACATTTAGGATTCAGTCATTTATAAACATCATATATGTGACCGTCCTCCGGCAAAACCGACGTGGAAATAAAGTGACACTGGAAGCTGACTTTCGCTACGAATTGAATCAAAAAATAATTAAATGGAATGGAATCATGTCGGGGGGGGGTAAATATAACATAATGTAATAATTTTACTTTTTTCAATCAGTAAAGTAACGTTTTTTAATTTACAGGGGGGTAACGCATTTTACTTTTAAGTATAGTTACTTTTTCTCCAGTTACGTAACGCGAGTATGCGCTGTGTGATGGATTTTTTCAAGTAATTAGACTAAATATGAATGTGTATTAATTCATCCCACTCGCAAAAAAACAGATAGTATTCAAAGTAATGAATTAAAACGCATTACTTTTTAATTTAATATGTTAAACAACACAAATATATTAAATTTTAAACCGTTGTTTGCTGCTGACCTTTGATGATCAGTTCAATTGATACTAAAAGAACAAATTACTTTACATTAACAATTGTGCTGTGTGAACGTTGTTTTTTTATGATCTGAAGAGTGTTGAACTTCTCCTGTGTTCTTCTGTAGACGTGATTTACTCGTCCTTCATCTGAGATTCATTACACTTTTTGGTGTGAAAGGCTTTTATATTTGTATTATAACTTTATATTAAAAACATCACACACGCAAAAAACTGCTTATTTAAAAAGTAACGCGAAAGTAACGTAACATTACTTTCCATAAAAGTGAAATGCAAACATTGTCATTACTTTTTAAAAGTAACTTTCCCCGAACATGATCTTACTGGTAATATTGATCTGCGTATAAAATGAATGTGTATTAATTCAATATATGATTTAAATCACAAATAAAAAACATCTGAAGTGATTAATGATATTCAGTATTCATAAAATGTGCAAAATGAATTAAGATTTGTTTCATGTGTTTGCTGCTGACCTTTGAAATGTGTTGTTTCTGCAATGGAAGTGAATGGGTGCAGTTCAACTCAGAATATAAAAACATAAATAATCCAAATCAGTTAACATCTGGAAGAAGACAAAAGATGAAACACATCCAGCATTAATGTCTAAAAACACAAATACAAATCCATTTTAATTAAATGTGTTTGCTGCTGACCTTTGATGATCAGTCACATATTAATAATCAAAATGTTTAGATAAACTAACATTGTGTTTTGATCTGTGCAGACGTGATTTACTCTCCTTCTTCTGATTCAGACCAGAACACTTTATCGTCCTTCACTGAGGTTTAAGAGTTATTATGGATTTTATCAGCTATAAATATAACTTCTTGTATTAAAAACAAACAATCAAGCCCTGCTCATATTTAAAAAAGTAACGCAAAAGTAATGTAACGCATTACTTTCCAGAAAAAGTAACTAAGTAACGTAATTAGTTACTTTTCTAGAGAGTAACGCAATATTGTAATGCATTACTTTTAAAAGTAACTTTCCCCAACACTGATGGTAATATTGCTCATGCGTATGATTAAAAACAATATATGATTTAAATCATTGAGCAGGAATACAAAAACATCACAAGCTGATTAACGATATTCAAAAAGTATGTTCACCTCAAAATAAAATGTGCTCATTCGGGTCGGGTCAGACAGTCAGTTGTTTCTTAATCAGATTTGGAGAAATGTGTCTCTGCAATGGATGTGAATGGGTGCCGTCAGAATGAGAGTCTGATAAAAACATCACAATAATCCACAGTCCATCAGTTAACATCTGTAGAAGACAAAAGATGAAACACATCCAGCATTTTTAATGTCTAAAAAACAAATCCATAATTAATAATACAGTCACATATTAGTTTAGAGCTGTTTTGATCTGTGCAGATTTCTCTCCTGATTCAGACCAGAACACTTTATCACTGAGGAAGAGTTATTATGGATTATCAGATACAGAGAATGTTCTGAGAACTAACATTACTCCAGAAACATTCTTTCAAAGTGATCTGGTCTTTATTAATGTTCTCAAAACGTTATTCATACATTGTTGATGGAACTTTTATCCTGAAGCGTTTAAATGTTACACTTGTTTCAGAACGTTCCAGAAAATTCAAAAGTAACGTTGCCATGATGTTTGCAAAATGATACAATGTTTCCTTAATGTTCGTATATATAAACAAGCAAAAGAGTTCTTCAAAGGTTGTCAAAACCTAAACAAAACATTCTTAGAACAGTTTGCTGGATGGAGTTATGGAGTGATGTTTTTATCAGACTCTCTGACGGCACCCATTCACTGCAAAGCATCCATTGCTGAGACACATTTCTACAAACCTGATGAAGAAACAAACTCATCCTGATCTCTGATGACATTTGTGAACATTTTCTGACTGAAATACTCCTTAAAAGTGTGTTGTTGTTTAGTGTATTCGGGTGTTTCTTTGTCAAATCCATTGAGAGCATTGACACACATTGTTGGTTTTATTTTAGATGAATGATGGTGCGATGCAGCGGGTGTTGATGTAGACGTGCGTCACAGAAATGTATTGGTACCTCAGTTGCTGTTTCATAATATACATTTTTAATATTCTACATTACATTAGTGACAAACAACATGAGGTTAAGAACGCCAGACATGAAGTAGTCCTGAAACCATAATGTACAATTTCCTTCCTTGTGCCCCAAAACAAGCTTTCATTTGTGAATCAGCAGGAGGGTAAAGAACGAGCCGAGTGAATAACGAAGCGTGATTATTCTCCTGGTTTTACCGCAGGACGTCACATATATGTGCTGGTATATGCAGAGGTCACAACCATATCACTACATGATGTAAAATATTCATTCACTGTATAATGACTGACACTTGTTACAGGACTTCAGAATCATGCGTCTAATGAATCAATATACCGGTCAAATCAGAGTCTTAATGAAGTAAAAATGAGACATCAACAATAAAATAAATATTAGAGATGTTAATTAAGGGCATGAACAGGTGCTACATGAGAGCTTATGTTATTATTATTTGCCAAAAGAAGTTATGGGTGTCATTTGTTTTCCGTTTAGAGTTGGGCGATGTACTGAATGCATTTGTGACGTGGAAATTAACTGACATCGTGAGTATTGCAGTGATTTTAAAGCACTTTTTGTTTAGTGTTTGCATTTAATTCATTCGAGTGAATCACTTCAAACTCTCCGAGTCCTCGGTTGCTTTAAAACCATTTAAAGTCGTTTTCTTGCATTCAAATTTTTTATTAAAAATGCCATGTACTGTAGGTAAATATCGCTGTTTATTATTGGGTTGTTGGGGTGTATATAAATTAAAAATATTAATTTTTCTTTGTGTTCGTTTAGTGAGAAACTGGTGCAAAAATGCCTTGATTGTTTGATTTAGATTTTTACTGTTTTACTTTAGTTTAAATATTTATATATTGAGTATTGTCTGAAAATATTGGGATAATTGTATCGCCCAGCTCGAATGCCTGGATATAATTTTGATAGAGTAACATTTGGTTAATTTAGACCCTCCTATTGCAAAAAAAACAAAAAAAAACTGCATAAGCTTTTCGCATTTCTGGGTCGCTAGAACATAACATTTAAAAAAATTGAAATTTTACTGTGTTTGAACATTTTAAATTTCGAATAAAAAAAATTTATTTGAAAATTTCAAATTAAAAGTTGAAATTCCAACCTTTTTAAGAACTACAGCAAAAGCACTGCAATGAGAGAAAAATATATATATACATTTTCTCAATATTCATGAGAAATTATATTTTATATCTCAGAATTCAATTAGAATTAATAGAACTTAATTAAATTCCTTTGAACTTATAAATCATGTTGCTCAAAAACTGTCCAAATTTATGAAACCTGCATATTGTTTTCCTTACTAAACAACATAAATATTACTCTGTAATACTATATATTAATTTTATTGTATAAACTTCGACTTTCAGATGATCAACAGCCTGATTCTGCATGTGTCTTCTTTCAAACTCACTTTGCTTTATCACATTAAGTCTGTTTGGTCTTTGAACTTCAGCTTTTCATCTCTTTGGGCTGAGGTTCTTTAGATATTGTTTATTTATGTCACATTTTATAGTGTTTTTGAGCGTGCATAATCAAATTTACCAACAAAATTCAGTCCTAAATGTGTGTATGACACACAGAATAGAGGCTCAATGTATTTTGCACAAGCAATTTGAGACAAATTGAACTAATAAATATTTAAAAAATAAAAAACTGACCTGAACGCATAAAAATTTAGTTTAAATGGTTATATCTCTGAAAGATAATTTTTAAAATCTGAAAAAAAAATAAACGATGTGTATTTTGATATTCCTCATCCATATGCAAAGCTTTTTTCCTGTACTAAAAAAAAATTTTGTATATACCGCTTTTTTAAAACTGACACAATGCGATTGGACATCACTGTAAAAAATTATCGTGATTTTAACGGTAAAAAACTGTGAAAATTTTACAGTAAAAACCTGTTAGATGTTTAACGGTAAGTTCCTGTAAAATTTACATAAACTGACGTTCCCAGAATTCCCTGCGTTGCAAATTTAGTTTGAATTTAGTTTTTTCTTCTTAGTTTTTTTCTTATCAGCTATGTTTATTAGGGTTGTATGTTACATCTAATGTTGTTAAATTAAAGTTTATTGCATATTTAATGAGTCTCACCATGATGGTGTTTAGTGCTTGTGTGAATGACGCTGTGCACCTTCTATATATGTTATTAATTAAAAGCTGCGGCTTTGGTTCATCATGTGACTTTCTCATCACCTTCTGCTTTTGGTGGTTATCAGTGTATTACAAAGGTACAAAACAGATACTTCAGTAGGTTGGTAAATTAACATTATATCAGTTAATGAAATTACGGTATTTAACTGTAAATGTAAGTTAAACCCCTAAAACATAAAATGTTGTTACCGTATTTTTTACGGTAGAATTCCAGCAACCACAGCTACAGTTTATTTTTTTATTTTTTACGTTTTTAATTTTTTTACAATGCAGAGCATGTGACTCTGAACAACAACGAAAGAAACCACAGATCCAAGAGTAGGGATGAATCCCATTTCTGTTTACCCTTTTTTTTTTCCCTCCAAGAGTACACCCCTTCCGTGCACTAGAAACCGCATGTTATGACTCTGTCGCTAACGTCAAACAAGTGTTGATCGTCAAACTCTCCGTCTAGTGTGTGTTTGTCGATTGCGTGGGTTTTAGTGATGTTTTTCCAGTCAGATGCGCGAGTTGTGCAAATCAGCAATGTAACGTTAGCGGGGAAAAATAGCGATTTTTTTTAAACGTTAAATTAAGAACATGGTTGCAATATTATATGTACAGGACTGTGTAGAGCACAAAACAAAACTGACTGTGTATGCCGGAAATACTTACATTATACTCTCTGGATGATCTGGCCGCTGTGTTCTGGGTACCCTTGTTTCAAGTAAGCTCGTGAAAATGCTGGTTTTAAGGGGTATCTACCCCTTACCCTTACCCTACCCCTCGATCGTTGCCCTTACTTCTCACGTGAACGCACTAAACTAAGAGGAAGGGTAAGACAAGAATTGGGATTCACCCTAGTAGTTAACTGACCTTCCAGAATGTCTTTAATATATATTTCGGTGTTTCTCATTGGATCGAGTGTTTAGTGCTTCATTGACCGTATCTTAAACAATCAGGAGTGCATGTGTGTTTATGATGTGTTTACAGTAGATCAATGTAAACGAAGATGTCCTGTAACAACCGTTCAGTCATTATACTCACTCAATATCCAATAATGCTTCCTTTCACTGTATTTCTTTGGATTTATCATCCATTTTTGTGTCATTCTTGCAACTAATGATGAAAAAAATAAAGAAAGCTATTTTAAATCTGTGTTGGTGAAATGCATAGCCGGAAATCCTTCTTGTTCATGGAGTATTTTGCGGTTGAATTAGACATTATTTATTGATTTTTGCAATTTAGACAAAAATAGTCTTGACCAGACAAAGAAGCAGATACTGTACATTTCTACATATAGTTTATTTTATAGTGGGGCATGTTGTCATTTGAGTAGATTCATGTAAAAATGAAAATATTATCAATATTTTGCTAAATAATTAAATGCATTGTAGGCTATTTAATGTCTTTTCACCAATTTTTTGAGAACAAAGCAATTCATGAAAACAAAATCTTGAAAAATAGAAAAAATAACAATAACAATTTAATCTATTGCATATGTTGTTTAGTTTAGATGATATAATCCACAAAGGTGTGTGTGTGTGTGTGTGTGTGTGTGTGTGTGTGTGTGTGTGTGTGTGTGTGTGTGTGTGTGTGTGTGTGTGTGTGTGTGTGTGTGTGTGTGTGTGTGTGTGTGTGTGTGTGTGTGTGTGTGTGTGTGTGTGTGTGTGTGTGTGTGTGTGTGTGTGTGTGTGTGTGTGTGTGTGTGTGTGTGTGTGTGTGTGTGTGTGTGTGTGTGTGTGTGTGTGTGTGCGTGCGTGCGTGCGTGCGTGCGTGCGTGTGTGCATGCGTGCGTGTGCGTGCGTGTGTGTGTGTGATATTTTAGCTTCAAACTGTTGGAATAGGATATTGTGACATTATGAAAGATTGTTTAAATCATTTTGTACGAGTGTTGTGGAGTAATTCAGCTGACTTTTCCATGAACAAACAAATTTTCCCAACATGTAACAATGCAGTCAAAACACTAATGAATTGTTTTTATTTCACACATCATATTTGGGCACATTTCGCAGGAGCAAGGGAACGAGGAGGCAAGGAGTTCTTCAGAAGACTTAATATCTTTAATTATATAATCCACAAGGGAGACCTTCACAGAGCGGGGTGAAGACGAACAACACCGGACCTTGGAGACAAGAAAACACATCTCAAGAACACTGGGAAATTAAACGAGGAAGAACTGAAACAGGTGAGGAGTTATTAAACAGACGGAGATATGAACTAATAATGAAGACAGGAACAGGAAGACCAAATAAGGGCATAAGGAAAACATGAGGGAGCACATCGCTGCTGTGTTTTATTCATCATTTGTTCATCTGTCATTTATTTTAACAGTTTCTATATCATAATTCTGACTTTTTGTAAATATAATCTCATCCTGCAATTTTTTATTTTTTTTTCTTACAGTTCTAGCCTTTTTGTGCAAGATGTCTGAATTGTGAGATATTGCTAGAAAAAAGTCTGAATTGTGAGAAAAGTGAAAATTGTTTCTACACCAAATTTCTTTGTGATTGTTACTTTTTTAGTTTTCCCAAACTTTTTTTGCACACATAAATGAATGGTAATTGCATCTTAATTTTTGCAATTCTGACTTCTTTTCTCACATAAACTCAGATTTGTAAGATATAAATGCAGAATTTGAATTCTATAAACTCGGAATTCGTAGAGAAAAAAAAGTCACAATTTTTCCATGTGTAAAAATTAAATGCAGCTGCGCATCACAGAAATAAATTACAGTTTAACAGATATTCACATAGAACACAGCTGCTTTAGATTGCAAAACTATTTCACAATTTTTACTGTATTTTGATGAAGTAAATACAGTCTTGTTGAGCAGAAGAGACGTCTCCAAACGTTCAGTGTATTTGAAGCACACACAGCATGAAGAATGTGAAGGTCTGCGGGGCACAACAACACTTTTTGACTTTGACTTTTTATAAATATTAATAAATTATTAAAATTATTTTTTTAATCACACAGTGATTTCACACTTGTCTAGAACATATATGTCACATTGTTTCATAATTACAATGTATGCATTTTTCATTATTTACCCTCAAAGAATGGAAGTGAATGTGACGTGTGACAGCTCAGTTCTCTCTCTCTTCGGCTTCGATGGCTCACTTCTCTATATGCCAAGATAAATGCCACCTCGTTAAATCGTGATTACCAATTAAACAACGATTAAAGTGTGTTGGCAGGAGTTTGGACTGACCTTCTCCGACTGGCGTTTGACCAGAATGTCTCACCGTTCTTCAGAAAAACACCAAACTATTGTTATAATTATTATAATATTGTTCAGAATGAAGAGTTTGACTCCAAGACAAGAAAATCAGCTCGAGTTATATGATGATTATTGATACAGCGCAACAAAAGAAGACGTTTAGTAGAATGTTCACGCTGCTCTTTTTCACCCAAAATGATCAAAATTCACCATAAAAACACTTTTGATGAAATCTGCACAGCATTGTGTATAAGTGTCATATGTATAATCATGCTTTACAAAAGTACTGCGCCATTTAAATAATAGAAAACATTTTGTAATAAAAAATGTATATTAAAAATCTAATTTCCTTCTAATATTGATTTATTCATTGTTTTATGAAATATTTATTAAATATAGATTTTATTAATTAATAGTCAATAGTACTGTTTTAGTTTTAAATTCTTTCATCATAATAACAGTTTTAAATTCTCATTACTGTACCGACCATTTTAAATATAAAAAAAATGATTTGCATTAAAATTAGAAGTACATGATTTATTCATATAATCATGCTTTACAGATGTACTGTGCAATTAAAAAAAATGAAAATTAAATATTTGTACTTTTTTTTGTAATATTGATTGATTGATTGATTTATTGTTATATAATATTTCTTAAATGTTTATATTTATTGTTTAATTTATAATTACTTGTATTAAATAACTCTAAATGCATTGAATGAGAGTAGATGAGGAGTGTTAATGATACTGTAAATTACTCCGGATTCGTTCCATGCCTCGTGTTTAATCACAACACTTTGGCCAAATTACACACATGCAGCAAACCTAAAACTTTTTTAGTGCATTTTAATTTTTAGAAATCTTTTTGATAGCCCCCCCCCCCGGAAATGCACGTCTATAATGGCGTTTAATTGAATGCAAATGAAAAACACTTTGCTCTCTGATGCTTATGCAGCTAAATCAGTTTTATCGATGATCATGAACTTTATTTATTGTCTGGTTGCATTGGGCGCGCTCATATTTCACCGCTGGCCGTGGATCCATATCTGTGTTTGAATAGATCCGAGCCCCATTGGGTTTCAGCGCTTCTCAGGTGAGTTTGCATGCGTGAGAGTCCGATCTCTGCTGTTCAGAAGCTCACTTCAACTAAAGACAAGACAAACTATCAGCCTCTTAGATTCTGGACAGCCTTTGGGTGGAACCTGAGCCATGGTGTAAAAACAAGGTCAGTTTATTATGTTCTAATCTCACTATTTTGATCATATTTTCTTAGAATCTGACCTTATGAAATGAAAATAAAATTAGAATTTTGTTTTTTTTAACTAATTCTGACTTTTTTTCTCAGAATTCTGAAATGAAATTTGTTAATCGTTTTATCTTACAGCTCTGAATGTTATTCTCAGAATTCTGAGTTTACAAAATTTAAATAAAAAAGGCCATTTATAAAAATTTAAATAATATTTTGTATCTTTATTATAAGAATAAAGTAAGGTTTGTTTTGGTTTTGTATCATGGTTATGTTTTCATGTCTTTTATTTTGAAGTTTAGTCACGGTTCCTGTTTGTTTCATGCTTCCTTTGCCCCTCATGTCTTCATGCTATTGGTTCCCTTGTTCTATGTGTCATGTTCTGATTGGTTGTCCTAGTCATATGTCTTCTTTCCTCATTGGTTGTTCATGTCATGGGGTCGGGGTCTTGGGTCGGGGTCCGGGGGTCCGTGGTCCAGGTCCGGGTCAGGGTGGGTCGGTGGTCAGGGTCTGGTCAGGGTCTGGGTCAGGGTCAGGGTCAGGGTCAGGGTGGGTCTCCGGGTCAGGGTCCAGGTCGGGTCAGGTAGCGGTTATTATGAATTTGTATTCAAGGCAACTACGAGTTCACGCGTTCTTTTCTGTATGCAGCACACAAATAGGCAAATTGAATGCTTTAACACTATCATGTTGAATGTAGTTCCAGCTTAGTTCACAAGGCCAGTTTCTATCATGGCCAGACACGGCCGTTTCTCTCTCTCTGCTGTTTTCTGGTCTTCTGGAGTGGATCCTCGTCTGAAGTCAGATCAGACGTTCATCTGAGGAAGCGTTCGTGTGTTGTGGGGTGCGGCGTGGAGACTCTGGCGTTCCTGAAGTTGATTAAAGTGTGCCGTTTGCCTCGGGTCGGCCCGCAGGCACAGAGACTCATGGGCTTCACGCAGGCTGTTTCTCTAAAGTTTACAAGCAATTATAAATTATGTAATAGGTTAGAAACTGTTCTTTTACAGTGCAGTGCCTTTAAATCTTTCTACCTATATTGTTTTGTGTTTAGTTTCCATAGGTCAAGTCATTGCCCCCCCCCCCATAAAATTATAAATCATTGAGTTTTTAAAAATAAAATGCATCTCCTGTGAGGGCTAAGTTAGGTGTAGGGCAATATTGTACAGTATGCCTATGGAAAGTCCCGTATAAAAACCACATGTGTGTGTGTGTGTGTGTGTGTGTGTGTGTGTGTGTGTGTGTGTGTGTGTGTGTGTGTGTGTGTGTGTGTGTGTGTGTGTGTGTGTGTGTGTGTGTGTGTGTGTGTGTGTGTGTGTGTGTGTGTGTGTGTGTGTGTGTGTGTGGTGTGTGTGTGTGTGTGTGTTTACAAATTCATAGCAATCACTATAAAATGTTATTATATTAAGAATCCATTGGTAATTGTTAGAAACTATTTATGTGTATAAGTGTTTATTTGTTTTTAATTAAAAAATTTCTTCTCTCACAATTTTTACTTTATATCCTGCAATTCTGGGTTTATATCTCACAATTTTTAATTTGCAATTCATTTATATAGAATACATTGCAATCCCTATTATTTATTTATGCGTTTTTTGTAATTAATACTTTCATGAAGAATTTTTGTCATCCTTATAAACCTTTTTTATTTATTTTTTATGTATTTATATAAACACTGCTTAAGATTAAGATCCGAGATTTTCTGTAATAAGGCTCTGGTTTGTGTGAATGTTTTGGTTAACTGCATACTAATGAGATTTTTAATAACTTTTTTGAATATTTAGCCTTGTGTAATCTTTTATTTGTCATATTTCTCACATGTTCTGAACCTCACAGCACTTTTAGAAATTAGATTTTATCCTCTAATGAAAGTTTTACATCTTTCGTGTTCCCAGAACCTCCACGTCTCCAGTGAATTTCCACTTAAAATAGTCAGAAAAGTGGCTATTGTCTGTAAAATAAGGCCTTCATTTCTGTAAATGGTCCTCAGACTGATTACAATGAGGCAGCATTGTGCAGGAACAAAGACTAGTTTAAGATCAATGCAAGATGAGGCTGTAGAGCTTGTGCTGAATTCATACGGTGACGTTTAAATGACCCTGGAACAGAGTTACTGAAATTATTGCTTTTGTTCAAAGTCAAATTAAAGTGAACCTGCAAAATCAGTTGAAGGTAAAACCTCAAAAAGAGGCACAAAAATGAATGTTTTGGGTTTTTCATTTTGTCTTCATTATGACTGAAGTGCTGCTCAACATACGACAGTCACAAACACAGTTTACTTCCATAAAGTGATGTGAATCACATCATAAACTGCTCTATTGACAATTCAGACTCTTTATTCAGACAGTTTTAAATACAATTCTGAGTTCATATTGTGATTCTGAGTTTATATTGTGATTCTGAGTTTATTTTATCTGAATTTATATTTGCGATTCTGAGTGATTCTGTTTATTATCGCGATTCTGATTTATATTGTGATTCTGAGTTTATATCGATTCTGATTTATATAGTGACTGAGTTTAAGATTCTGCACAGTGCAACAGATTTATATTGGACAGAAACAGGACAGGACACAGACAACAAAAGAGCAATATACAAATATACAAAATGGCAAAAACACAATATACAATACAGACAGTTATGTGTGAGGTCTGACATGTGCACATTTTAAATGAACAAAATAAGTAATGGTGAATAAATAATTGTATAATAGTGTTGTTTGTTCCACGTTTATTGTCACGTGTTCATGAGATGGATTGCCTGAGGGAAGAAACTGTGTCTGTGTCTGGTCGTTCTGGTGCTCAGAGCTCTGTAGCGTCGACCAGACGGTAATGGTTCAAAGAGGGAGTGTGCTGGATGAGAGGGGTCCAGAGTGATTTTAACAGCTCTTTTGCTCACTCTGGATGAGTACAGTTCTTGGAGAGTGGGGAGGGTTGTACCAATGATTCGCTCAGCAGTCCGGATTCAATGATGGCAGAGTAGAACTGTTTCAGCAGCTCCTGTAGCAGGTTGAACTTCTTCAGCTGGAGAAGGAAATATAGCCTCTGCTGGGCCTTTTTCACAATGGACTCAATGTGATTGTCCCATTTCAGGTCATGAGAGATGGTGGTGCCCAGGAACCTGAATGACTCCACTGCAGTCACAGTGCTGTTCATGATGGTGAGTGGGGGGGAGAGCTGGGGGGTTTCTCCTGAAGTCCACGATCATCTCCACTGTTTTGAGGTGTTCAGCTCCAGGTTGTTAAGACTGCACCAGACAGCCAGCTCCTTAACCTCCTGTCTGTAAGCAGACTCGTCACCGTCCTGAATGAGGCCGATCAGTGTGGTGTCGTCTGCAAGCTTCAGGAGCTTGACGGAGGGGTCTTTAGATGTGCAGTCATCCGTGTACAGGGAGAAGAGCAGTGGGGGGAGAACACAGCCTTGAGGAGCTGCAGTGCTGATCGTATGGGTGCTGGATAAGAGTTCACTACCTGCTGCCTTTCTGTCGGGAAGCTGGTGATCCACTGACAGACGGAGGTAGGGACGGAGAGCTGTGTCAGTTTATTCTGAAGGGTGTCCGGGATGATGGTGTTAAAAGCAGAGCTGAAGTCCACACACAGGATCCTCACATAAGTCCCTGGTCTGTCCAGATGCTACAGGATGAAGTGCAGTCCCATGTTGACTACATCATACACAGACCTGTTTGCTCTGTAGGCAAACTGCAGGGGGTCCAGTAAGGGTCAAGTGGAGGCCTTCAGATAAGCCAAAACCAGTCTTTCAAATGATTTCATGACCACAGACGTTAGAGCCACAGGTCTGTAGTCATTAAGTCCAGTAATTTTGGGTTTCTTTGGGACGGGGATGATGGTGGAGCATTTGAAGCATGCGGGGACTTCGCACAGCTCCAGTGATCTGTTGAAGATCTGTTGAAGATCTGTTGAAGATGGGGGCCAGCTGGTCAGCGCAGGTTTTAAGGCAGGCTGGTGATACACTGTCTGGTCCTGGTGCTTTCCTTCTTTTGTTCTCTCTGAAGACCTGGCGCACGTCATCTTCACTTATTTTCAGTGCAGGTGGGGGGGAGAGGGGGGTTGCTGGAGGTGTTAATGGTTGTGTGGAGAGGTGTTCAGGGCGGGTGTGGGGTGTATTACCAAATCTACAGTAAAAGTCATTAAAATCGTCTGCCAGTTGTTGATTCTCAAGAGTGCTGGGGGATGGTGTCTTGTAATTTGTAATGGCTTTCAAACCTTTCCACACTGAAGCAGAATCACTGGAAGAAACTTTGTTCCTTTATAACGTGATTCTGAGTTTCTGTCGGGATTCTGAGTTTATATCACGATTCTGAATTTATTTTGTGATTCTGAGTTTATAATCACGATTCTGAGTTTATATCACAATTCTGAATTTATATCGCAATTATGAGTTTATATCCCGATTATGAGTTTATATTGTGATTCTCAGTTTATAACGTGATTCTGTGATATATCTCACAATTCTGAGTTCATATCGGGATTCTGAGTTTATATCGCGATTCTGAGTTTATATTTAATTTTTATTTAGATTTAGATTTTAAACAACGTACATGCAGCATATTAATCTCAGTCGTGTCTCTCAGTGTGATTATATTCAGCGCACATATTACTCCATTATCTCATCCAGCTCCTCTGAAAGCTGTGAACATTGATTTATGCTGTTGTGTTTCAGGACTGGCTTTCTCCTCGCCTGTTTACCGAGGCTGTTCTCGAGGTCCGGAGGTCAGGAACATCCGATAGAAACCTGAATTACTTGAGTGCCGCAGAATAATCAGAGATCCAGCAAAACACCGGAGCACAGTAACAACACTCATCTACTGCACAGAGAACAATAATATATGAAGCTGTGAGCTTACTAACCCTGCAAAACCTGACATATCAAATAACAGTCAGAAGAACATCTAATATCTCCAGCAGCAAATCAGCATATTATTATGATTTCTGAAGATCACGTGACACTGTAGACTGGAGTAATGATGCTGAAAATACAGCTGCGCATCACAGAAATAAATTACAGCTTAATATATATTCACATAGAAAACAGATACTTTAAAATTGAATAATATTTCACTATTTTTACTGTATTTTTAATCAAATAAATGCAGCATTGATGAGTAAAAACAAAGAAACAATCCAAAAATATTAGAATTGTTTTCTAATTTAATTATAATTTTACATGAATCAGTTGAGGAACCAACAGAACATTTACAGATTTTCATCTAAAGTTAACAAGCGTTTAAGGTTGGCTAAACATGCAAGACTAACTTTAAAATAAACAAATTGAAAATAAAAAATATATAAAATTGATAGCAGGATTGGCATCAATCTGTCAGCATTCACGTTGATTTCTATGACAGGATCCTGGAGTGAGTGACAGAAATAAATTAAATTACAATAAAATTACAAAACTAAAATTACACAAATTAAAAAAAAATAAAATACAAAATTAAATTAAATAAATAAAATAATAAATAATAAAAAAAATAAATAATAATAATAATAATAATATAAATACATAATAAATAAAAAAAAAAAAAAAAAAAAAAAAAATATATATATATATAATAATATATATAAAATAATATATAATAAAAAAAAATAATAATAATAATAAAAATAATAAAAATAATTTTAAAAAATAAAAAAATAAATTAAATTAATTAATATTGAATGAATGAATGAATCAGCTGAGGATTCAACTGAACATTTACAGATTTATTTCTAAAGTAAAGATTGTAAGGTTGACAAAACATACATAAATGCACATACAGTATATATATATACATAAACATGAAGTATCGAGAGAATATCTCTGTAAGTGGAAGACGGTTAGTGAAGCAAAGGTAATGAGGTAAAGTCAGATCAGGTGACCCCGAGGAGAGCAGATAATCGTGCTGCTGTGACCTTTCTAACGAGCCAGAGTTCAGCTCCTCATTAGTGCT